>BQKN01062952.1:149695-188848 GCA_022839385.1 Asparagus kiusianus
TTAGTACCTTAAGCTTAATATAATATACACACACATTTATTGGTTTCGATGTATATATATAGTTATATATATACATATATGTTTTGGTTTGATATTTTTTAAGTTTTAATATGAAACAATTGAATACAATTAAAAATACATTTCTTGTTTCATACTTATATGCATATATATGATTTTATCAATATCAATTTTATTTAATTCAATAAAATCATATTTATTATTTTTAAAAAGTTTGCAAAATATGTAATTTTATGAAAATATTATATTCTCGGTTTTTGGACTTAATAATAATCATATACATCTTTTATTAAGTCTACAAAATTATTTTGTAATGTTTCAAAACATGGTTAAGCTAAAATATCAAAACTCATGTGTTTACATTTTTATGTTTTGGACTATTTTGTAAAATGATGATATTTTTTATTTGAGAGGTCCTTTTGGAAAACTAGTTTTTGTAGCATGTTTATTATCATGTTTACAATCATTTCCCAAAGTTTTATATTTTTCTGATTTTATTTGCTATATTTAAAAGAGGTTTAAAAATTAGATTTCTGTTTAAAACAGACAGTGTGCATGTCTTGAGTCGACTCATGAACAGTGTTGAGTCGATTCATAAACTTTTGTGTAGTTTATATTTTGTTTCTGACGAGTCGACTCACAACATCATGAGTCAACCCATCAGATTGAGTCGACTCATGTCTGTCATAAGTCGACTCATAAACTATGCTAGAAATTGTGTTTTGTTTCTACTTAGTCGACCTATGACTTCATGAGTCGATCCATGCATGATGAGTCGAGTCATGAATTTTATGAGTCGACCCATAAGTTGGTTTTTAGCCTGTAATAGCTACTTATGAGTCGACTCATAAACAGTATCGAGTTGACTCATAACACTATAACGGCTATATTTCCAAACTATACTGTTTTTGGGTTTTTGGTCTTTTTGCCTTGTTTTCTCTTGGCTTTGAGGTTTGTATAAATACCCCCACATATCCTCAGTTCTAAATAACTGAAGAGGGATGTTTTAAAACAAGTTAAAAGAGTTTTAACAATGGTTTAAGTTTCGTTTAATTTTGGTTTTTGGTTTGTCAAGAAGTTTTCACAAGTGGAGGAGATCATCTTTATTTGAGCTTCAATCTTCATCTCTCCATCTTGTTGTTTCAGAGAAGAATTTTTAAAATCAATACTAGTTTTGCTTTAATTATTTGTTGTTTATCATTTTTATTAAGCTAGGGTTTACATTGAGTTTATGATTGATTCTCTCATTGCTTACACACACAACCATTGAGCATATTATATTTTCATACTTAATATAATTTAGGTTGTGGAAAGTTATAACAATTGAGAGTGAGCCTATATTATGTTCTCATCTATTGTAGATAACAATTTATTTGTATTGTGAGCCTAATTGTGAGTTACACTTTGTATTACACTAGTACACCGAGAGGAGTGTGTGGTAAGAGACGGGGTCGCTTCCAAGAGGAGTGGCGTCGGTTGACGAACCTAGGGAGAGGTTGTATCCGAGCACTTGAGGAAGGACACGGGCTAGAGACCAACACTTAGAAGGTGTGGAGTGTAGTTACATTGTGAGATTGTTAACGTTAATCGGTGAGCGATAAAAACCGATATCGTATGGTGTAAACGTTATTCGGGTGAGCGTAAAAAACCCAGTTGTGATAGTGTGAGATTGTAGAGTTTTAGGTTAGCTAGAAAACCGAGTGTGAGGTGTAAACGATATTCGGGTGATCGTAGAAAACCCAGTTGTGATAGTAGAGATCTCCTCGAGGTGAGGAGCGGAGACGTAGGTCGTGGGGACCGAACTCCGTGAACATATCGTGTGTTTGAGTTTGCATTGGTGCACTTACTCTTGTGTTTATGTTTCTTATTGCCATTATCCATTGCTTATTATTTATATCATCCACTATCTTGGTTATTTTGTTTACCCTTGTGTATATCACTTATCCTAACTCACATATCTTGTTGTATTTCATACTTGCTAAGATAACTTGTTAATTGGTTTTAATTGGCACAAAATTGGATTAGATTAGCATAATACCCTAATCACCCCTCTAGGATCTAACACCTGCTGCATAAAAATATCTTGAATCGTGCACTGTCATATTGCAAAATTTGTCTTGCCATAGAATAGCGGAATATTAAACTTCGGACCCAAAGAAATCATCATCCTCTAACCGTAATCAAAATTCAAATCAGTCACTATAGAGATTTAATTTGATAAAACTAACATCAAAAACAAACCCAGCACGTCGAAAAACCTAGTAACGACACCTGGATCACTAAAATCCGCCTCCAAATCCTCGATCAAAAGACAAATCAACCTCAACCGTCGGATCTGTGTGAACAGTATCCGCTACAGTATTCCTGCTACAGTGCCATCGCTACAGTAACATTTTTCTCGATGTCAACCGCCGCACTTCGACCGCTGACGCCTTCACGAATCACGCACCGATCAAACCTCTACGAACAGTCGAACCCCGCTCTGATACCACTTGTAGGGATTTTTTAGATCTCGTTAAAACCCCGAAAAAACCACCAAACGCAGCAAATAAAATCACACAAGATTTAACGTAGAAAACCCTCAACAGGAAAAGACCACGGGATCAAAATCAATCCACTATCACCTCCAAATTACAATCTTTTGCACGGACAAAGACCGCCAAACCTCTCTCTCTCTCTCTCTCTCTCTCTCTCTCTCTCTACACTTCTTCTTCTTAGTTTTCCCTCTAACAATAGAAGGACATATATAGGAAAACCAAAACACTATCTCTAGCCTAACTTCCTAATTAGAATAAGATTCAAACTCCTAATCATGATGGAACCCAAACTCCTAATCATGATAGATCTCTAACCCTATCTAATTCTCATGAAGTTCTATAAAGAATTAAAAACATTATACTAACTTCGAGTTTGAGTTGATACCCAACATATAACCCTCCTTATTACACTCATTCATAGTTTGCACTCAAAGGAAAAGTCCTAACCATCCACTAGATAATGTATTGTTATAATTAAGCAATAGTCCCTTCACTATTTTTTTGATAGTGAGGAGGATTCGAATCTGTCATATAAAACTATGTTGTTATGAGTTCACCCTCGTTTAGTCGTAGTTTAAATGAGAAAATTTGCCTAAATCATGTTATTGCATTGCAGAGCATCTTGTGTCGTTGCAATAGTGCATACCCAAGTTTATTGTGTGCGGTTCTGACTACACCAAGGAACTCTAAATTTGATGTTGCGACAATATAGTAGGATGCAAAAACATGTCAGTGCAATTACACTGTATTGAATATGTCTATTTACACTTTGGTGACCGGAAATCAATAAAAATGAGTAAGTTAAAACAATATATACTATTTTTAAGGATTTGATGGTTATGATGTGGCCACTCATTTATCAAAATGATCTACTAAGAGATAGAAGTGGCAAGATACATCTCATTGACATGAATTTTAGCACATGATTATCTCTTGATAACTTATTTAGCAAAATGAGTTATTAAATTATACTCATTTGTAAATCATATTTGCATAACATAAATTTAGAAAACAAAAGCTAAAGAGATGGCTAATGTGACTTTATATCTTATTTGGTTATCATGAAAAATAGTGGAAAAAATATTTAAAAGTGAAATAAAAAGAAAATAGAGTAGGGTTTTATTTTTATTTTTTTGTCTTCTTTTCATAAATATTTCTACTTTCTTGAAATTTAGAAAAAGTCAAAGGCTTAAAATGGCGATGTGATGCTCTCTCCCTTCTAATTATTTTCATTCAATTTTCAGTTATGAGAAAACTAGAAAGCAAAATCATTTTACAATATTATTTATTTTTCATTTACTTTTTGTTTACCAAACACGGAATAGTTGTCGAATTCATAGTAGGTGTGGCATCAGTTAATAGTGGTTTCGGGCGCGGATCCTTCACCATAAGTAGTAACCAAACCCGTAAAATCCGATCTTAGTCAGTCCTAACTGAAACACGAAATAGATGGGTCCATCTCTCCAAGTTTGAAGTTTCTTCTGCATTGGAAGGAGGCGAAGAAAATTTCAAAGACGATGAGAATATGCGATGGTACGTTGATCCTGCGAGCCATCATAGTGCTATCGTGCTCAGCATGGGCTAGCGCCGTGTCGATGCACATGCCTGTGACGGGAACCAAGTGCGTGTCCGAGGAGATACAGGCCAACGTTGTGGTCCTCACCGACTACTCAGCCGCGTACGAGGACGATCAACAAGAAAGCACAGCCTCCGTTTCTTGTAAGGTGCATAACTATCATATTCATCCACTATAAATATAATAACTCAATGCGAGCTAGTAATCATTTGTATACGAAAACGATTTGAATTTTACAACACGCCTCCTTAGTGTTTCTTGTTCTGTTCACCTTCCTATTCATGAATAGGAGTTGATTTCGTATCGATCTTCTTTGGTTAATAACTTGGGAGACATTTTTGTTTTGCATTTTTTCCCTTTATTTGGAAAAGTAAATATTGTTATCAAAATTATTAAATTAAACTTGTAGCATGCAAATAGAAATCCGAAAAATAAATTAAACAGAAAAATCTGGACTGATCGGGAAGCAGTCGTGCAAGCACTGCCCCAGAAGATTGAAGATCCGCCGATCACCCTGGCGCAGATGATACCCTCTCCCGTAGCGGTATAACCCGCGGAATCGGTCGACCTCTGTACTCGGGCGAGAGTAAAAAGCTTTTTCTCAGATGAATATGGTTGCCCAAAGTAAAAGCAAAAAGTTGGATGAAAATAATAGCTTTGACGAAAAAAGGAGAGAAGAGAGAACTTTCATTTCGTTTCTGTGTTTTTCCGAGCTCACCAAACGACTGTATATATAGGGTTGGAAACTCTTTAGCCATTGAAAATCTCTGTGTAACGTTCGCCAAATTCACGCGTAACATTTGCCAAAATCTCGCAACCGTTACGCTAGTTTTCCATGTGAAAAATAAAAGAAACGTGTAAAATGAAGTTTGAAAAAATAAAAACGTGTGCGGTGCGGCGTGGCGTGCGTGCGCACACGTGTGTGATATACAAAGCCCAAACAATAGAAATCCCAAAACACCCCCTTCTTTGGAATCCACAAACCCCAAAGGAAAGAGAGCTAATTTAAACAACCAACTATTCATAACATTAGGCAATGTGGGACTCGCCCAACATAGCCAACACCCCCCCCCCCCCCCCCCCTCCCCTCCTAAAATATTTGACTGAAAATTTCAAAATAAACAAATAAATAAATCATAAAACAAACATAGGTCGGGCAACCTTTCGTATCATGAATTCGGGAGAGCTAACTTTCGGCTTTGAACCTTTTTTAGTGGGTTCATCCCAACCCGAGGGACATAATAGAGTAGGCCTTGAATTAGGCCCGTTAATCATATATTGATGAAAACACGCAGAATACGTCTTCATCTATTGAGCAAATTGGTTTGAGTGTTAAAGGTCATACTCACAATAACTGACTCATGAGAGTTTCTAGGGATTAGCCCTGCCCTGGCCGCCCCCCCCCCCCCCCACCGCGGCCATCACAGTTTCTCTCACGTATGTAAGTCCTCGAAGGGTACTACAGGTGGATATTATACCCTCCACACTACAGTTGGGTTCATGCTTTCAATGACCTCAACTATGGGCTTAACCCCATCTCTCTCGTTGAATCCAGAACCACACTCCTGGATAGACCCTTAGTCAAAGGGTCAACAATATTCTTTTCACACTTTACAAAGTCTAGAATCACAATTTTGCTTAGCAGGCATTGTACAAATTTATATCTAATTTGAATATATCTGTTAAGTTTTTTATTAACATGCACTTGCTTTAGAAGCTCTATGGTGGATCTAGAATCAGAGTGAATAGAAATTGGAGGAGAGGGTTTAGAAACAAAAAGAAGTTCAAAGAGTAGATCTTTTAACCATTCTGCTTTTGTGCAAGTGGTATCAAGAGCAAACAATTTAGGCTCCATGGTGCTCCTAGCAATTAATGTTTGCTTACAGGATTTTCAAGATACAGCTGCACCACCAAAAAGAATACATATCCAGATGTAGACTTTACACTGTTAGAATCCATGACCCAGTTGGCGTCACTATACCCTTATATTGCATCAGGGTACCCAGTGTAAGTCAAGCAATAGTCAATTGTGCCTTTCAAGTATTTAAATACTCTCTCTAAAGCAATTCAGTGATCTTTGCTAGGGTTGCTGGTATACCGGCTTAGTCTCCCTACAACATAAGCTATATCGGGTCTAGTCTAGTTGGATATGTACAAGAGAGATCCAATCAGCTGAGAATACTTTAGCTAGGAGACAGGTTCACATTCATTCTTCTTTAAAGATATAGAAGAGTCATAAGGTGTAGAGACGGGTTTAGAGTTATGAAAAATGAATTTGATCAGTATTTTCTCAATACTATGAGAAAGGCTCAAGGATATTCCCCTACTGTCTCTAGATATTTTTATTCCAAGTATCATGTCAGCAAGACCTAAGTCTTTCATGTCAAAGTTCTTGGAGAGATAATCCTTAACCTTTAAGATTTCTTCAAGAGTTGTTCCAAAGATAAGGATATCATCAACATAGAGATAGAGAATGACATAGTCATTATTTATCACTTTAGAATAGACACACTTATCGTATTCATTTACAGAGAAGTCATATTGTGCAATGACTTTATCAAATTTTCGGTGTCATTATTTAGGAGCTTAATTTAGACCATACATAGATTTAATAAGTTTGCAGACTTTATTTTCTTGACCTTTGGCAATGAAGCCTTCAGGTTGGTTCATATAGATTTCTTCATCTAAATCACTATTCGGAAAAGCAGTCTTAACATCCATCTGATGTATGGTCAGCTTATGAATAGCAACAAAGGCCTATAATACTCGGATAGTTGAGATTCGGGCTACAGGAGAATATGTATCAAAGTAATCGATGTCATTTTGCTTAGTATAGTCTTTAATTACTAATCTAGCTTTATATTTATCAATGGAACCATCAGGTCTAAGTTTCTTCTTGAATATCCACTTACAACCAACAAATTTACAACTTGGGGGTAAGTCGGTGAGTATCCAAGTATAGTTTTTCATTATTGATTTTATTTCATTATCAATGGTTTTTTTTTAGAAATGAGATTCAGGAGAATCCATTGCTTCCTTAAAGGAGCTTGGATCACCTTCAATAAGAAAGGTAAAGAAGTCTTCTCCAAAATTCTTTTAAATTTTACCTCTTTTACTTCTTCGAGGTTTAAAATCTAGAGGTTGAGAAGAACTGGAAGATGGTAGATCAGAAGGAAGAGATGAACTAGAATTTTCTGAGATTTTGGATTTGAAAGGAAAGATGTTTTCAAAGTAGACTACATCTCTTGCTTCAATGATAGTATTATTGGATATGTCACTGATTTCAGAGTTAATGACTAGAAATATACTATCTAGTGCATATCCAATCAATACAGCATCAACAGTCTTAGATTTAATTTTTCTCTTCTTAGGTTCGAGAATAGCTACCTTAGCCAAGTTACCCCAAACCCGAAAGAAGTTTAACCTAGGAGTTCTCCCCCTTCTAATATTCATAAGGAGTTATATCAAAAGATTTGTGGGGAATCCTATTGAGAAGAAGCAGGCAGAAAGAAGAGCTCCACCCCAGTGATTTTCAGGTGCTCTTGAACTGAGTAACATACAATTCATCATGTCCATAAGGGTCATGTTTTTTCGTTCAGCTACCCCGTTAGATTGTCGTATATAGGGAGCAGTTACCTCATGAATAATTGATGTGGCATAAACATGTACCACAAATTGTAAGTGCACAATTAATCAAGTTATAGTATAAAAAGTTATCGATCCCACGAGGAAGGTGTTTTGTAGGAAAAAATTAAAATTGGTTCTTATGTTGTGTGCGTGAAAAATAGGAGTGATGAGTGAATGTGATTGTGGAGAGATGGAGAGAATGAAAATGGTGTGTAAATAGGCACAAAATGTAAGTGAGAATGGGTGCGATAATGAATGAATGATTATCATAAGGAGAGATGAATAAAATCAAGAATCAAAAAGGAAAATTAAGAATAAAAATAAAATTCAAGAAAGTAAAGATGACAGATTCAATTAAAGATATGGGTAATCTAGAATTGAATCCACTTCTTAGAAAAAAGTGATTCCCTAGAGGGTTCTAGCCTAAAGGCGAATCAAAGAAAATAAAAATGAACAAAAAGAAAATTAAACCCAAGAGGGTTCTAGCCTAAAGGTGAATAGTGCAAGAAATTAAAATCTAACTATAAAATCCAAACTACAAAATAAATTACAAAATCTAAACTACAATAAATTGTAAGAATTAAATGGAAGAAAATAAATCTACTCTATAAACATGAAATAAATATAATCTATAAGCATGAAATAAATCTAAGGCAAGAGGGTTCTAGCCTCTTGGCTATTTAAACAAGAAAATAAAATCTAACTACAAGCATGGAAATAAATCTAAACTAATAATCAATAAAAGAGAAATAAAAGAGAAAATAAGAAAAACAAACCTCCAAATTAATCTTCATCCTCATCTTCATCATCCAATAAAGGGAAGAAAATTTTAAAGTGGTGAAAAAAAATTATTTTATTAATTATAACAAAAAGTTATAAATTTGGATGGTCTTCTCAATTAAGAGTAACCCTCCTCTCCAAATAGAGATACAAAATTTTTCACACCCTCAACCCCTCACTCTCTACCCCTATATATAGTAAACATCAATGAATATGAGCCCTTAGATTGAAATCTTACCCAAAACCATCAAAAATCAACCCTTAATTCGTAACAGAACTATCAGTATCGATGCCAGCATCGATGCCCACATCGATTCTAGTATTGATGTCCTATCAAATTTCTACCTTCACGGATGGCTTCGTCTCATCGAGATAGGTGATTTTTATATATTATATATTAAATTCTGCCTTCTGGATTGAGAGATATTGTCGTTTCTTTGCAGCCAACTATCTTGAATATATTTTTTTTCATATTTGATTTTTTTTCTTTGGCTTCTACAGGCTACTCGGCTTGATTCTGGGCTTGGGTATTTTGGCTCTTGCTTGTGTTCTTCATTTAATTCATGGGTTTTTGTTGAGAGAAAAGATCTTGGGCTTTATTCTTTATTAACCTATAATTAAAGATAAAAACAATTATTAATGGTATATTTATTCATATAAAATAGATAATGATGGTATAAAATTATAATAAAATATGATTATCAAATACCACTATACCTAAACTTTTGCTAGTCCTCTAGCAAAGAAATAAAAAAAATTATAACTCACTTTCGTAGGAATCACGGTTATTTTTAGCACGTACAACAAGCTTTTAAACCTCTAGGTTACCTTAGTGGACGAGTTGTAGTCTCGTGAGGGTTTGCAGTGAATATACCCATAAAATTCGATTGTTTTGCCAAATTAAAGAAGTTAGTAAATAACTAAAGTTACTTGATAATTAGAGCTAGTTATTACTCAAGAAAACATTTTTATATATAACTCTAAGGTAAATTTCCTAGAAAATCTTCTCATTATAGCAATACAAAAACATGCTACTCATTGTTTTAAATAATTTTCAAGTTACTTGATCTAAAATATTTTCCAAGACCATATGTACAAATATAACTATATATATAAAATATTTATTAGTATTTTTATTTTTATTTTTTTCTTTCTTTTTTTTAAACTTTTTCTTCCTTGGTGATTTTTTTTTACTTTACGGGCTTTCTAAGTGACCATTTAATGAGTTTTGGGCAAATAGATCCTAACCCAATTGGGCTTAGGTCATTAAGTATGGAAATACTCCTTGGGCTTAATTACTCGGTCAGCTTAGCCTTTATAAGATAGAATCACCTTGAATTCAAGAGTTTTTTTTTCTTTTTTTCTTTCTTTTGGTGCCTATTTTTCGCACTCTTCTTTTGTAATATTATTATTATTATTATTTTCAATATGTATATGTATATATATATATATATTCTAAAAAATATGTAAATCAAGACACTTTGAATAAGTATTTTCAACTCTAAGCTAAGTATGCATAAATTCCATTATTTTAAATAAAAATCTAAGTTAAGACTTAAGTAAAGTATACTACTTTGAAAATTATTTCTTAAGAAATTTATTTAGAGTTATCATAAAAGGTAAACTTGAGTAAATAACAAACTAGGATTAGAAAATTTTTAAATTTATCAAATAAATCAATTATTACATAACTCTATCAATTTGGCAAGTAACAATATTTTTATAATTCTTTTTAAGGAAAAGGAAAAAATGCAATTAAGAAGGTAAAATGAAGAAAAAAAATAACTAATTCCCACTCCCACACCTAAATTTTATATTGTCCTCAATGCAAACTCTATGATGCACAAAGTAAAGCAGATAAGAAGTGAAGTACTTACATTTGGTTGGCTAATAAAAATCTATAATTACCTTTGGTCTGAGGATGATGAAAAAAATTTATTCTTCTTTTTCTTTTTTCTCTCTTTTTTTTACAACTAAATAAGAAAATCTCGAATGAGAGAAGAATAAATTCTTTTTATTATTCTAAAATAAAACAAAACAAATAATATAGAATGAAGGGTTTAACATGAAGAGCTCGTATTCTACATTGAATCCTACCTTATTGTTAAAAATTCTTCCCCGGATTTTAAACAAATTTAGAATGATATAATCAATAATGTGAAATTCTAAATATTTCGGGGTATTCAATAATTCTTGCAACAAAGTAAGGTATGTATTATTAGTGTCATGTATTTTGCATTTCTTGATGAACTTAGACTCTTGTACTGTGAATTTTTGTTTTCTAACAACTAATTCTTCTGTAGCATTTTCCTCAACCCTAAGATTCATGGTTGAGTTCTGAAAATTTGGTTGTTGATTATTCTCCAAGAATCTAAGTTCATCAAGAAAGAGTTCTTCAAAATTTAATTCAATGCAGTAAATATTTAACACAGTTTTATCATTCTCAATGACCTGATCTGCTTCTTCTAAAAACTCTAACTCTTCATCAAAAATTTCCTCAAAACTCAAATCAGACTTTTCTTCTTCTTCTTTCTTTTGATCTTTAATGAATATAATTTATTCCTAGAGGCTGATTATTTGGTTGGTCCTCTAGATTAAAATGTTAGGATCAGTAGTTAAATTCCCAAAGGACAGCTTCATTTGACCAGTTCTATAGTTGATGAGAGCATTAGAAGTGGCTAAGAATGGTCGTCCTAAGATGATAGGTGTCTGTCCTTTGAGATTGGAAACGGGATGTGTTTACAAGACTACGAAATCTACTGGAAAAATAAAATCTCTAACCTTAATCAGAACATCCTCTAACTCACCCATAGGAACCTTGATAGATCTATCAGCCAACTGTAAAGTGTAGCAGGTTTGGTTCAGTACACCTAGACCCAATTGCTGGTAGACTAAATATGAAAAGAAATTGACACTGATCCCTAAGTCTAAAAACACCTTATCAATGTGAGTATTACCAATGACACATGAAATGATAGGAGAACCTGGATCCTTATGTTTCAAATGTGTGGGATTTGAGAGCATATCACTGATATTGGCGGCTAAAAAGACTTTCTTTGGAATATTTATTCTCCTCTTCTTAGTGCATAATTCTTTCAAATTTTTAACATAAGATTGAATTTGTTCAATTACATCTAAGAGAGGAATATTAACCCTAACCTGCTTGAATGTTTCTAGGATCTTCTCCTCTTGATGGGAGTGTTTCCTAGGCCTGAGTCTATCTGAAAAAGGGGCAACTTTTCTAAACCTATCAAAAGCAGGCTCAGGTTCGGGTTCAGGTTCTTGGTCATCTGAGGGGGAGTGATGAATAGATTCATCAGAAGGAGAAGGAGAAGGAGAAAAAATTTGTACCGGATCAAGAGTTTGACTTGGAGGAGTTCTTACTTGATTATCGACCTATCTACCTGACCGAAGTGAATGAATTGCATTCACTTGAGCTTCATAGGATGAACTGCATCCTGTGTCCTTAGGGTTGACCACGAGTTGACTCAGAAATTTTTCTTTTTCTCTTTCAGTCACGGCACTAGCTAGTTGACCAAGTTGGGATTCTAATCTAGCTATAGCTTGAGTGTTGGAGTTAAGCATTTGTCTGGTTGATTGCATAAAGAAATTAAGAGTGCTGGACGTTTGAGTCAACATATTCGTGGTTTGAGTGGAGGCCTTAATTATGGTTTCCAAACCCTTTTCCAAGACATTGAGACGTTTATCCTGATCTGGATTGTGAGGAGTCTGAATTAAAGCTTGATGAAGAGGAGACTGATTTTGATATGGCAGATTGTGTTGTTAAAATTATGGATGAGAATTGAAAGGAACTTTGTTCTCCCTAGGAAAGTGTTGGTTTGAAGTGGGATTGAAATGTTGATTCCCTTGGAGACTTCCTTGATTCCATGCGAAATTAGGATGATTTCTCCAATCTGGATTGTAGGTTGGAGAAAATGGATCATTCATTGGATGTTGAAATGCAGCGTTCATCTGTTCTAATGAATGAGTGTTTCCTAGGAGAGGATATTCCTCTAAAACGTGGGTAGGAGACTGACAGTTATTACAACCTGGAGAAGAAACTTGATTAATTTGAGCTAAAGCTCGTTTCTTAATTTTTAAGGCTTCTAACCTTCGCAGAATTGTCACCATCTTTGCTTCGGAGGTAATGCTCGACTCTAAGGAAAGACCACTAGATTTAGGTTGGGAAACTGACGAAACTCTGTCATCATAATGTTCCCATTGTATGGTTTTCTTAGAAAGGCTCTCTAAAAACTTCCAAGCTTCATCAGCGTTTTTCCTCATCCCCGTGGCACATTAACTCTAAGGAAGTTTTTGCAGAATAATCTAATCCTTCATAAATTATTTGACACAATCGCCATTTTTCTAAGCCGTGATGAGGACATTGGATGAGAAGATCTTTAAATCGGTCAAAATACTTTCAAAAAGATTCTCCCGAGATAATTTTGAAATTCATGATGCTATTTCTTAGCTTCACCGTTTTATGGATCGGGAAAATTTTCTTAAGAAAAACGGTGATAATTCCTCCTAAGTTGTGATGGAATTTATGGGTAAGCTGTATAGCTATTTTTTTGCTTTGTCTTTGAGGACAAAAGGAATAAATCTGAGTTTGACTGCATCTTCAGTTAATTCTCTCATTTTAATCATCATACATACTTCCTCAAATTCTGAGATAAAAATATATGCATCTTCAGTTTTATTCCCTAGAAATTTTGAAAGCATGTTGATATAGTACGGTCGAAGCTCAAAGTTAGTTCCATTTGCCTCGGGGAGCCTAATGCAAGAGGGATTGTATTCCTAATGGGATAGCACATATCTTAAAGAACGGGTGGATTAGGATACGTCATTTCTATGATTGGTTCAAAGCGAATTAATCGATGTGTATTCTCCCTAATTCACGTTTGCAACACCAAAAACAATTTTTTTAAGGAGAAAAAAAGTTAGTTTTTTATGAGAAGAAAAAGAAAAATCCTAACTAAAACAAATCAAAAGCAATCACTTTTTAATCACTCTAACTCTAGGGCTTAGCCTAACTCAACTAGACTAGCTCCTAACTAAAAACTCCTAAAGTGAAAAGATTAAAGTTTTACCCGGGTAGTCAGCCAGATAAGAATAGTACTAGAGGGTGATCAGAGATTAATTAAGTACCTAGTTCCTTACGGAGTGCTTTACGCAACTCCTAAACCTTGCCTTAGACACCAACTAATCCAAGAAACTTAAACCGGTTCACTTAAGGATTCTTTGTTCCTTATTGAGCTCGAATCCTTAGGATCAATGTCTAATGAGTTTTATTAAGCTTGGATGGTGTAGTGAGGAATTAGTGATTTTGGGGCTAAGGAAAGGGTGATGAAATCCCTCACCTTATCATGATTATGGGGTTTTGCCCTTAAAAATATTTTTAAGTGTGTGTCAAATCAAGATGCTCAAATCACTTTGGTGAATTCCAACTAATTATATGCAATACAACCCTATGAATTAAAAACAACTAAAAAGGATGGTACAAATAAAAAAAAATTTAATTAGGGTTAACAATCAAACAAATGAGAAGGGGAAATTTGTCTGAATTTATTATCTTGTTAGTAAATGTCAAAGTGGAGGGTGGATTTTATTATGGTCGACAAAAATAAATTTTTTTTATAAGCCCTAATTGTCTCTAATTGTGAAGAAGTAGCTAAATGGTGGAATTGAAAATTCTAGAAAGAAGAGTTACTCAAAAGCAAATCTTCAAATTCTAGATCTCCAATCTGCGATCTTCAAGCTCCAAACGGTTCCTTCACAAAAAACGCACAAGTTAAAGAACAAAATTAAATAAAATCCTACTTAAGCACCCTCCCCGACAACGGCGCCAAAAACTTGATGTAGCATAAATATGTATGACAAATTGTAAGTACATAATTAATCAAGTTATAGTATAAAAAGTTATCGATCCCACGAGGAAGATGTTTTGTTGGAGAAAATTAAAATTGGTTCTTATGTTGTGTGTGTGAAAAATAGGAGTGATGAGTGAATGTGATTGTGGGGAGATTGAGAGAATAAAAATGGTGTGTAAATAGGCGTAAAATATAAGTGAGAGTGGGTGTGACAATGAATGAATGATTTTCACAAGGAAAGAAGAATAAAATCAAGAATCAAAAAGAAAAATCAAGAATGAAAATAAAATTTAAGAAAGTAAAGATGACAGATTCAATTAAAGATATGGGTAATCTAGAATTGAATCCACTTCTTAGAAAAGGGTGATTCCCTAGAGGGTTCTAGCCTAAAGAGGAATCAAAGAAAATAAAAATGAACAAAAAGAAAAACTAAACCCAAGAGGGTTCTAGCCTCAATGTGAATAGTGTAAGAAATTAAAATCTAACAACAAAATCTAAACTATAAAATAAATTACAAAATCTAAACTACAGAATAAATTGCAAGAAAATAAATCTACTCTATAAACATGAAATAAATCTAATCTATAAGCATGAAATAAATCTAAGGCAAGAGGGTTCTAGCCTCTTGGCTATTTAAACAAGAAAATAAAATCTAGCTATAAGCATGGAAATAAATCTAAACTAATAAGCAATAAAAGAGAAATAAAAGAGAAAATAACAAAAAACTTCCAAATTAATCTTCATCTCCATCTTCATTATCCAATAAAGAGAAGAAAAATTTAAAGTGATAAAAAAAATTATTTTATTAATTATAACAAAAAATTATAAATTTAGAAGGTCTTCTCAATTAAGAGTAACCCTCATCTCCAAATGGAGATACAAAATTTTTCACACCCTCAACCCATCACTCTCTACCCCTATTTATAGTAAACATCAATGAATATGAGCCCTTAGATTGAAATCTTATTCAAAACCATCAAAAATCAGCCCTTAATTCGGAACTGTCAGTATCGATGCCCGCATCGATGCTAGCATCGATGCCCGTATCAATGTCCGCATCAATGCTAGGATCGATGTCCTATCAAATTTCTATCTTCACAGATGGTTTCATCTCGTCGAGATAGGCGGTTTTCATATATTATATGTTAAATTCTGCCTTCCGGATTGAGAGATATCGTCGTTTCTTTACGGCCAACTATCTTGAATACATTTTTTTCATATTTGATTTTTTTTTCTCCCGCTTCTACAGGCTACTCGTCTTGATACTGGGCTTGGGCTTTTTAGCTCTTGCTTGTGTTTTTTATTTAATTCATGGGTTTTTGTTGAGAGAAGAGATCTTGGGCTTTATTCTTCATTAACCTGTAATTAAAAATAAAAACAATTATTAATGGTATATTTATTCATATAAAATAGATAATGAGGATATAAAATTATAATAAAATATGATTATCAATAATATCATGCTCTTGGCAATATTCAGTCATTTCATTTTAGGTATACTCCCCCCCCCCCCCCATCAGATCTTAAAATCTTGATCTGCTTTTTAAGTTGGTTCTAAGATTTAGCTTTATACACCTTAAACCTATTTAGAACATCATCCTTAGTTCTGAGAAGATAGCTGTAATAATATTTGGAGTGATCGTCTATAAAAGTTATAAAATATCTCCTACCCATCGAGTGAGAACTCGGTTCGAGTCACACACATCACTATGAATTAATTCGAGGGGTTCGGAGTTTCTAGTTATAGACTTGAAAGGTTTTTTAGTGTGTTTCCCTTAGATGAGGGGTCATGAGATTATTTAGGAATAAGATTCAACTTAATCATTCTCTGCAAAGTTTGGAAATTTACATGTCCGAGTCTTCCATGCCAAACATCACGAGATTCAACAATTTGTGCACTAGGAGATTCTGGAATTTTATTAGAACTGGAATTGATTACATTGAGTTTGAAAATGCCATTACAAATAAAACATTTTTCTATGAATACATTATTCTTTGTAATCATAAATTTATTGGATTCCTTTACAATCCTAAATCTAGCTCAAAGGAGAAGAGATTCCCTGATCAAGTTGCGACGGAGAGAAGGAACATGATGAACGCCTTGTAGATTTAGAGCTTTCCCAGAAGTCATGGTGAGCTCTACGCATCCACTTCCAATAATTTGTTTGGTGGAGTCATCTGCTAAGCTTATTCTTCCTCTACGTGATTCCTGGTAAGTTGAAAACCAAGAGCGATCATTGCAAACGTGAATATTAGCTCCAGAATTTAAGTATCAATCAGTGGAAGAAGTAAGAGAATTTACAAGATAGGAAGAAGAGACTAACCTGAAGGAATTTGGATTTTCTTCAATCATGATTACTTTATTGGATCCATTTCCTTTTGGAGCAGGTTTTGTCGGTTCCTTCTTCCGATAGAAGCAGTTGGGAGCCAAGTGGTTGGTTCTACCACAGACATAGCAGAACTTTTCATTAGACTTATGGCTTGAAGAATTGAGATTTAATTTGGAGGATGATTTGTTAAAGGATTGTTAGTTTTTCTTGAATTTCTTCCCTTTTGTTTAGTAATTCTTAGATTTAGATTTATCCTCTACGAAGTTCACTTTAGCTTTCATTTCGTTCTTGGTTTTAGAATTTTGTCTATTCGAATAGCTTTGAGGGTTTCAGTTAATGTTAGATCTCCTTGCTTGTGTCGGAGATCTCCAGCAAATCTAGACTAGGAGGGAAGGAGTTTGTCAATCAAACATGAAACATTAAAGTCATCAGTAAAGGAGTTTCCATTTGATTGGAGGTGACGAAGGAAATCTTGGAATTCATGAATTTATTCATTTATAGGTTTGTCATTAACCATCATGAATTTATTGAAGGAAGATGAGATGAAACGCAGAATTTCGGCATCATCAAAGACATATTCTGCTTCAAGAGTATTCCATGGGTCTTTAGCACTTTTAAACTCATAATATATATCATAAAGGTTTTCCGCAAGTGCATTAAGAATCCTATAGCAACAATGATAGTTTATTTCTTCTGGTTTCATATGACTAGAGAAGGAACTAGCACCAGAAGCAATAGTGGAAGGTGTAGGTTATTCAGGATCAGGAGAGTTAAGAGTTTATAGGTTGAGATCCAAAAGATGAAGATCTAGAAGTGTCAATGGCAGATAGGAGACCTAGAGTAGTGAGCCAGTATCTCATCTGATGAGCCTACCGTTTGTAGTTAACACCAATGGACTTCTCATGTTTGACACTCTTGGAATGATCTTTGTGAGCCATAAGTCTGATTTAAGTTAACTAGTCTAGGTATTTTGAAATCTGAAGGAATAAAAGGTTTTGTCAATATCACTCGAGTAGTTACATAGGAGAGTATGACTTTAAATCATGTATTTGATCAATAAATATGAACAATTAATTACACAGAATTAAAATTATGAACAATGTAAGAAGAATAATGTAATTCTAAAACAGTAAATTACAAGAATAATTTAAGCAATAATTTTTTTTCTTTGAATTAATTTTCTAACAGAATAAATTTTTTTCTGACTAATGTAAGTACTTAGTTATAGCAATTAACAGGAACTGAAAGAAATTAATTATAAATTTATGTCGAATTTTAAAAATCAACAGGTATAAAAATCAATCTTCTAGATTGTTATCAAAATTATTAAATTAAACTTATAGCATACAAATAAAAATCCGAAAAATAAATTAAACAGAACAATCTGGCCTGATCGGGAAGCTATCGTGCAATGACTGCCCTAAAAGATTAATGACCCGCATATCGCCCTGACGCAAATATTCTCCTCTTCCCTAGCGATAAAAACCACCAGAATCGACCGGCCTCAGTACTCGAGCGAGAGTAAAGAGCTTTTTCTCAGATGAAGACGTACGGTTGCCCAAAGTAAAAGCAAAAAAGTTGGATGAAAATAATAGCTTTGAAGAACAGAGGAAAGAAGAGAAGAACTTTCGTTTCGTTTCGTTTATGTGTTTTTCCGAGCTCACCAAATGGCTGTATATATAGGGTTGGAAACCCTTTAGCCGTTGAAATTCTTCGCGTAATGTTCGCCAAATTCATGTGTAACGTTCGCCAAAACCTCGCAGCCATTACGCTCGTTTTCCACGTGAAAATTAAAAGAAACATGTAAAATGAAGTTTGAAAAAACAAAAACGCATGATAGTGTGCGGCATGCGCGCATGTGTGACATGCAAAACCCAAACAATAGAAAACTCAAAACACCCCCTTCTTTGGAATCCGCAAAGCCCAAAGGAAAGAAATCTAATTTAAACAACCAACTATTCATAACACTAGGCAATGTGATTTCATTGAAGGTAAAATTGTCTTTTCTCCAACAACATAGCCAATATATATATATATATCTATATATATATATATATATATGAACGCAGTTTATGTAGATTTGGTTGTGGCAGATATTTAATGAATAGTATATATGTATTTTTGGCTTTTCTTATGAAGTATTGGTAAATTTGATGATCCAGAGTATAATTTTCTCATTTAGCACGCTTTACCATGATATTCTTTCGAGATTCAACGGTGTGGTACTCTTTATGAAGCCATGAAAAGAGATGCCGTGAGAGTAGTCTTTATTGTAGTTCTTGAAAATTATGCTTCTGCTCTTGTTATCTCAGGTGACATCACCTTATGGAAACACACTTCATCATCAAAAAAATATTACAAAAGGTCAGTTTGCATTCACAACTAATGAGTCCGGAAACTACCTAGTATGTTTCTCACTAGACAGTGAGAAAAGAGATGTTGTAGCAAGTGTAAGCGTCAATTGGAGGATCGGAATAGCAGCTAAGGACTGGGATTCTATCGCTAAGAAGGAAAAAATTGAGGTTAGTCATACCTTCTCCGTTTTATTTAGGGTTAATTACGGATAGACACTTTGTAGTATTGTTATTCTGGACTTGCTACTCTAATTTTTTTTAGTTCCAGATGGATGCCCTCACTGAAAATTTTTGATTCTTCCACCCTCTTTGAGGAAGGAAAACTATTTCCTACATAAAGATCCTTTGAGGTTAAAGAAGTCGGAAAACCTTTTTTCTCAAAGGCCTATCTGCAACAACAAAACTAGAGGGGTAGTAAGTTCAAAATATCGATATACAGGAGGGTCTACTGCAATGCATCCTTTTATTTAGGGTATTTGTAGGTAAAGATGTGGCTACTTAATTAGCACATACGCACCCCTTGATCCTACAAGGGTTTTTTTTTAAGTGCCAGTGACAATGTGTTCGTCCCTTTAGTTTTCCAGCTACCATGAAAATCAAATCACATGATGAACAAAGTTAAATATATCGTCAAGACCTTGTGAAATTTAAGAAAAACCAACAAAAAGATAACATGGTCATGGTGGCGGGAAGTGCATGCGCTCAAAAAAAAACACCTTCAAAATAACCATTTTATCTAACCTCTGTATATGACTATGTTCATCTTCTTGCACTTTTTGATTTGCTAAGGGCATTGAACTTGAGCTAAGAAAGTTGGAGGGTGCGGTTGAAGCAATACATGAAAACTTGTTATATCTCAAGAGCAGGTATCTTAAATGTTAGTAAAGTTGAAATTTCTTATTAAGCTGGTAAAGATTTTTGTCAAATATATAAATGGTCTTTGTTATTGCAAACAGGGAAGTGGAGATGAGCCTTGTGAGTGAAAGGACGAACTATAGGATTGCATTAATGAGCATACTGTCACTCGGAATTTGCATCATAGTCTCTATTTTGCAGATGTGGCACCTAAAGGGTTTCTTTGAAAAGAGGAAACTCATTTAGCTGAAAAGTTATGATATTCGATGCTGAAATATTCTTGCTATAACTGTTTTAGTTTGCTAAGTTTTACAAATATCTTTTTTGGTCATATAGTCATTTTTTGGAGCATCGTAGTGGTATTTTGAGACGGAATAGATAGAGGTGCACGAAGCTCTAAATGTTTTTTTTCTTGGCTTTGGTTGCTCTTTATCTTGTATGTTATCATTTTTTCAGTTGCTTATACATGCAATATATGTGATAATTTATTTTGCGTGAACTTAAAAAAAACAAAAAAGAAAACTTTTATTATACGTATATGTGATCAGAAGTCAGAGTAGTTTCATAAAAAGTGCAGGAACGTGTATAATTTGATTCATATGTAAGCACAAATAACCTACTATTACAAGGGGTTGTTTGGATCTTTTTTTGGTAAACCACTTGATAGTTATGGTAATACGAAAACCAATAGTCCAGCTAGATCTGCCAGCTATAATAATACTGCCACAAAACAAAGCCTTTTGCTAGGAAATAGTTAGAGGCTGCTAGCTCAGATTTTTAACTGCCACATCAGTCACCTATTTGTCCAAATAGACAAAGTAAAAACTATAATACTATCGTAGCCTGATAGCTGCAGTGGCTTTCAAGCAAAAAAAAAAAAACCCCTCGACTAAACAAACCCTAAGAAACGATGGCTCCTATATTTGAAATAGCTTCGTGAAGTTCATTAAAGACATGTATTTGACGTGCAATAACAGGTCGTCGTGCTTTTGGAGAAGTCGCGGTAGTATCTGTATCGATAAGTGCTATTAGAATATTCATTAGTTGACAAAAGTGGTCAGGATGGCCGACTTGTTCTAAGGCTCCAGTTTCAGATACCGGTCCGAGGGGGGGCAGGGATTTGAATACCATTCCTGACAAAATCTAAGTTCCATAAATATTTTCTTTCAGTATGCTGTAGGTGAATTTGGCAAATTTTCTCATTACTATTTTGTTTATCGTTTCTGATATTATGTTAGCTACATAAACATGGATATGCATCCAACACATTACTGGATAGAAATAAACCTCTTTCTACTCTCTGATTTTGTAAGTCTAAGATTATAGTAGACATCAATTTAATTTCAGATTTGAGAGGACATTACGTACGGGTTCGTATATCATGAAGATGGAACTCTATTCAACCTCGATATCTTATAAGAACGCAAGCCCTGCTCAAGTTTATTAATGAGCTTCCACATTTCTCGTTGAATGCCTATTTTCACGAGCATGTTTTGTATACCCATATCTTCAAAATGAAAGACAAGAACTTCAGAAGCAGTGGATTGCCCTCCATTTCTTGATTCCACTGAAAACAAAGTTTAAATAAATAGATTATTATTATTAAATTTAGATTTTCATTTAAATGGCATGTATCACAAAAGTTATTATAGACTGTGAGATCAGAGAAGTGAATGTTGAACCTGCCCTTATGCGCCAAGAGGAGTAGTAGGGATTCGCCCGTTTTGGACGTTGGCTCCTTGGAGTACCAGGAAACGGTAAGCTCTGCAAGAAGCATTGTCATAAATAAATAAAAAGATATTATAATTAATATGAAAAGGAAAAAGATACTTTTTGTCGGCATTCAATTTTAAGATAATTTTAATCTTGAATAAGGCAGGTTTGTCTATTCATAAACAAACACAATAAACACAATACTGCTATTAGGTTGATCGTCATACCTTTGACACGCAATAATATGTAGATCCTGACACCCACAAACGACGACCAATGATGTACTCTCGAGGACTACCGAAAACTGGAAACTGTCATTGACAAAGCAAGGTCAATTGCAGAAAAATGTCCCAAGGTTTGCATGAGTGACAAAAAAACTCTAAAGTGACAATTTGACCTCTTCTCTATATGAAATTCTACAAAATTAACTTGGAGTTGAAAATTATGATTCTAGAATATGACGGTCCTATGTCCTACATAATGTTGTATGTCCTACATAATCATATATATGGTTATCGTATTAAAAGTTAATGATTACATCCAAAATTAGATGACTACTGAACAACAAATTTAAAATACGGGGAAGATGTCATTTTCAAAACCACAAGGGCTTCTGTCATCGCTACAAACCGTAGGGTTTTTCTTTTTTGTAATTTACCCATGAAATTAGCATCATACTGCTCCAAAAATGTTCATCAGAAATCAGCCTATTTTAGTTTACCTTTCGAATCCAATGAAGAATCACAGTTCCGGTATCTGAATATTCCCGTAATTTTCTGAAGTAGACAAGCATATTATCCCATTTTGTCCTAAAGTCATCATCCCAGAAAAAATCTCTCAGCAATTCTGGTTCCATATTCTCAAATATGGCCAGGCTGCGATACTGAGTCGGACCAAACTGGCAACAAAAACAAGATGTCACAATTTTATTCACATGAATATCAAACAAAATAATACTCTCATCATCTTGTTTTGAGCACATGAAGCATAATGACAAGGCCACTACGTTGAGGGAGCATTCATACCTCGTGGAGAGCATAATCAATCTAAAAACTTAGGGTGTAAGACAGATTCTAATTTTCTCTTTTATATCATTATTCTAATTTTTTTCCAAGATGAGAGCTCCGGCTGATGGCCAATATCCCAGTAAACTTTTGTGAATCAACTGCACTTTTTGAGTGAAATAAGTCCTAGTTCATATTTATAGAAGTACAAGACCAGAATATAAAAGATTTTTACGTGGTAATAGCTCGATACCAGGAGGTATAAAAGAAGAAGAAAAATTGCACTTTCCTACCAAAACGCATGAATCAAAATTTTGTAAATTTGACAGAACTACATCTTTTTGTTGGACTAACAAGTCACAAGTAAAAAAAACAACCATTAACCTCTGAATCACGGCGCCAGACTCTGAATGAGAGTGTAGAAGTAGAATTATCCATCATCAAGTTCCACGGTGATCCACCATCTTTCTCATTAATGTAAGCTAACAACATCTTCAGATCCTCCTCTGTGACTCCAACCTGCTCTTTCTCAGTCTCTGATGAATCATCACTACAAAACGAAGAGTTTTAGTAAAATATAATAACTCCCAACTCTCATACCTCCAGAGTTTTGATACAGTGGAAGTAATTTAAGATAGTTAGGTAGTTTTATAAAATTATAACTCTTAACATGAATAAACATCAACTTACAACATAATTGTCTTCAAGAAATTTAGAGCCTCTGTGATACATACCTTTCTTGTTTTGAAACATATCGCCATTTATAACGGTGAGGCATTCCAGCAGTCCAGATGAGGTTTATTCTCCAGCTAAACATAGAGTAAAGAAGAGACATGAGCCTTCTTGGCCCACAATGCCAGAAAAGGATCAGGCCCATGAAGACAAGCGCAGTTCCCGCAGCTTCAATCTCCATAGATAAATGTCAGGGCTAATGAACTAGGTAGAAGGAAGAGAAAACATATAGGGTAACACGAAACAAGGGGCCAAGAATTGGATTCCTGAAGTCCCTGCCACTCTTTCCCTAGTTAAATTTTAGGCATAGTTTCAAAAAGGACAAGAATACTTTAATTTTTTTAACTGCAATTAATAACTCAGGGATTTTCAAGAAAAAGAAGAATAATTTTACAATATATGCTATTGGATAGTTCATACACGAGGCAAATAATTTGTAAAATAATAAATTTCACATTGCATTATTGGCCTTTCCTTGCTCTAAACAACAGGAATCATCTTCACTTGCACATTTCAACTCCATGTTCCCCTAATACTGAAAATACACTACACAAACAAGCACATCATGAGACTCAGTTTGCTGCCTCTACCTCTAACGGAACCATGATGGGCAAAGTACTATGTGTACTCGTCCCACTTCTAGTCTGTTCTGATAAGACCGAGGCCGATGCACCAGATCTCAAACCTAACTGCTGCAGTTGATGTACAACATGCGACATTCTCGGACGTACTGAAGGAACATGCTGTGTACAAGCATAGACAAGATCCACAACCTTTTGCATCACTCCGACCTCTGGAATCTCATTAATGAGCGGATCAAGAAGCTCAAGATACCTATGAGATTGAACCAGAGGCGTAGCCCACTCAAATATAGTCTGCCAACCAACAGACTCAACCGCCTGAGCTGGTCGACGACCACTGACTATTTCGAGAAGTAGCACACCAAAGCTGTAGACATCACTCTTTGTGGTCAGTTCGTTTCTGTATACAAATTCTGGAGCAAGATATCCGTAGGTTCCAGCCATTACGGTTCTTTCATGCATCACTTCCCATGGTACAAACTTCGAGAGGCCTACACCCATTAAATGTGCTCCGAAATCTTCGTCTATGAGTACGTTGCTTGCACGTATATCCCTGTGGACAACTTGAGGCTTCACCTTGTCATGCAGAAATCTGTGAGGTTTGACGAGCCCATCAAATAGGTGGCGAAAGTTAGTTGTGCAAAAATAATCTCTCTGAGAGAGATTATAACTAAGTTGCAATCAAGCAGAATGCTGCAAAATGATTATTTGTATTGAGAATGGAAAAGCATCAGCATGCATAATGTGTTCACAAGGTAGAAACAGGTTAATATGACACTCATGATATTATAGGAATATTACATATTTTCTCGAGGGTAGATCAACCAGAACCAAATGATGAAAATAGCTGTCAAATGCAAATTTTGCTTTTCCTAGAAGAAACTATGATATCAGCCCTAATACATTGTCAAAAATCCTGAGAATAGAAGGGGAGGGCCCATAAAGAAATTGACACTTTCTATACTTGATCCTTAAGAAATCACTACACTGAGGAGCATAATATACATGTTTCAATAAATGCAGTGAAAGATTTAGTATGTACAGAAAACAAACCCAGGTAATACAGATTAATGTAATAACTAAAATTCTATGTGTTTATAAAGAACAGGAACAAAGTACCACTAAACAAAACCTTTACAACGTTTACAATCTTTGCTTCATGTGAAAACAATAAACGTATAATTTCCAACATATTTGATTATCAGAAATGCTTGAGCTTAGAAAAATGGATAAAGCGGGGTGTGGTGCTACTAAGGAAGCAAAAAAGTGGAGGGGAATAAATGAGATAGTGGGATGAATTGATGCTATTAATTTAAACTATTTAAAGGACGGGAAAGAAAAAAGGAATAATAGAAGAGTTGAAGCGTTGAATTGAAATCAGGTACAGGTCAGTCAGTTCATTAATCACTTATTGATGGTCAAAATAAAACTGTAGGTTCTAGGTATGACCAAGTTTTTGAAACCACAATAAGATTTGACCAAGGTTCAACATGCTACCAGCTTGCTTAAAGTACTACAAGTAAATAGTCAAATGTCATTTAACTAACATAACTAAAGATGTAAAAGACAAATAAGATCACATCCAAGCGTATATTTTATTTGATCGATGGTTATTACTAACCCAGACATCAAACCATATGAAAAAATATCAGCCGTGCTCAACATTTCTGATAGATAACTATTACAATTAAATATTTTATTGGCAGATAATTTATGTTATTGTTGTACTACACTCAACTTTTGCTCCAGAGTTTTCAGATTTATCATCTATATGCACAACATAACCACACAAAAATAAAATCCTTATCCACCCATTTATTGCCAAAAATAGCATCTTATTTCACTTGGTAACCAAATTTGGCACGATAGTATCAGTTTAGAAGGAAACAGTGTAGTACACTAGCCATGCTTATCAGGACACGCTGTTCTCTACAAAAATGTTTCCTGTTCAACACTCAGGACACAATTTGGATACTGGAACACGTGTCATATGATTCGGAGACTTACCATGCAACCAAGGTTTTAAATATCAGATATCGGGAAAATATCGGATGGCCAAAATTCATATCGGATTGCGGATATCGGGGAAATATCGGGGATATGTGGTAAATATCGGAATGCCATAATGAATGTTTGCATACATAGTATAATGCATTACAATGTAATCTCAACATACGTAATGAAAATTTAAGCATACAAAATATGAATAATATATGTTTAGGATCACTAATCAACCTTCTAAAACAAACAAAAGTGCAAAGCAACGTTGTAACATTCGATCTGCTTTTTTTAGGGCAAAATATCATTTGATATAATGGAGAAATCTTGATATCTCGCCCAAAAATTCCAAACACGATATATTATTTTGCAACAAGCTATATAAAAAGATATATTGGTCCACATATCGGCTAATATATCGGCCATATCGGAGATTTATCACTCAAAATAGCCAAAAAGCGGTAGATGATATTTAAAGACCATATCGGTTGGGGCAAGCCCTGTAAAAGGATATATCGGGGGATATATCGAGTTATGTCGGGGATATTTAAAACAATGCATGCAACATAGACAATGTTCTCAAGAAAAAAATATATTAATATTACATAACTTTAGGAGAAGAAATAAAAAAAGTGTTAACAATGGTCGCTTTTTTTCATTCTTTCATTTTTTATTTTTTATTTTTGACATCTTTGAAACCTAACACAGCGTTCCCTTAAATATGGGACCAATACAATATGTTTCTGGGTCCCTATGCATATTGGAGTTGTGATGCCTGATTGGATTGTGCAGTCTGACCCCACAATTCGTGAATCCAACTTCCATGGTGCCCTCCGAACCCCCTGCTTGTAAGGTATGGTTTCAAGCGCATAGCCCAGTGTTGGGCGCAGAGTCACACCCTCACGCCGCGGAAGTAATATAACCTAAGAGAAAGCTCTGCCTTTTGTTTTCACAAAAGCTCAAGCCAACCTCTATATTCTCGTTTCACTAAGAAAACAAGAACAGAAGTAATTATCTCATCAAAATGAGATATAACTCTTCTCAATATCAGATCTGGCCTGAATATCAAGGAAACCAACAAGCAATAGCCAACACAAAAAAAAAAGTAAAGACACAAGAATTACGTGGTTCGACAAACTTGCCTACGTCTACGGGAAGGGGTGAAGGGAAATTCCACTATGAAGGAGAACGCCGACGACTTGTACAACCCACAAGCTCGTCCCAAAAATAAAGCTTTGATTTTTTTTTACCCAAAAAAAATTGACCTCTTGTAAAATCTCTCCAAACTCTCTTTTTCTCTCCTCAAGATCTCACCTTTTTAGATCTAAAAAACTCTCTTTTGTAGCCGTCAAAACCCTCTATTTCCTCCTCTAAAAACCCCTAGAAGAAGACTCATATATGTAGCAGAAAAACCAGCCCAAAAAACCGCAGTCTTCGGCCCTGTCTTCAGCGCGAGAGGGTGGCAATGAAACACCTTCGTGGGTGTGGCACTCGCGAGACACAAAATGTGTCTCGCGGGGAGATGTGCCCCGAGACACCCATGTGGGTGTGCCCCCTGCGAGACACAAATTTGTGTCTCGCTCACACTCACGTGGGTGTGACACCCACACGTTCACAATTCTCCACCTCATACATCATTTGATAAATCTTAAATTTTGGACAAACACTAGAAGAATACCGCGAACATCACCAGAGAGATCTGAAATGTCAAAGCAGGCCAAACTAGCTGCATCATGATACCATGACTACCTACATACCCTCTCACCAGGATCAAGCTAATCGTAGTTCTGCACATTGTTCTCCATATAATTCTTGTCTTTACCTCATCCCATCACCGCCCCGAAGAGCCATGCCCTCTTAGACAGAGTAACACGGACTGATATGAAGCAAGTCCAAGCAATGCTGAAACTTGTTACCTGTCACCATTTTGGTTAACATGTCTGCTAGATTCTCATTTGTGTTCGCCTTCATGAGAGAAATATCATATTTCTCTGACATCCCGCACAAAATGATATCTGACGTCGATATGCTTGGTACGAACACGATGAACTTGATTCTTAGCCAAATGAATCGCACTCTGACTATCGCACCACAAGTTCACGTTATCCTACTCAATCTCTAAATCATCTAGAAGACCCCACAGCCATAATGCTTCCTTCACTCCCTCTGTCATGGCCATGTACTCAGCCTCTATAGTAGAAAGAATCACTGTAGCCTATAATATCGATCGCCAACTAACTAGATCACTATGTATTCTGAACACATAACTAGCAGTAGATCGTCGTCTGTCTAGATCTCTCGCATAATCTGAGTCCATAAACCCATCAATCTGACATGTATCTCCACCAAAGCACAGACCCGTATCAGCGGTACCCTTCAAGTACCTCAGGACTCATTTCACAGCTTCTCAAAACGCATTTCCCGGATTCGTCATGAACCTACTGACAACACTGACCGCCTGTGAAATATCAGAACGTGTACATATCATTGCATACATCAAACTGCCAACTGTACTAGCATAAGGTACACGCTCCATGTGTGTCTTATCTTTTGCTGTAGTGGGAGATTATTTACCTGAGAGCCTAAAATGTGAAGCCAATGTAATCACCACCGACTTAGCACTCTGTATCCCAAACTTTGCGATAACCCGTTCATTATAGCCCTTCTGACTTAAAAACAATCACTGATTTGCCCGCTCTTTTCTAATCTCCACACCCAGTATTTTCTTAGCAGCGCACGTATCCTTCATCTCAAACTCTTTACCAAGTTAAGATTTTAACCTATATATCCCCACATTGCTTCTCGAAGCAATAAGCATGTCATCCACATACAAAAGAAGATAGATATAATCTCCTCCACGAAGCTTCCGAATATAGACACAATAGTCATAATCGCTTCTGGAGAACCCATGCTTTAGCATGAATGAGTAAATCGCTTGTACCACTGCCAAGGAGATTGCTTCAATCCATATAGTGATTTCCTCAAGCGACATACATGATTCTCTTTATCCTCAGCTTTGTAACCCTCAGTCTGATGCATATAGATTTTCTCATGCATATAGATTTCCTCATCCAAGTCTCCATACAAGAAGACCGTTTTGACAATGAGTTATTCCAGCTCAAGATTTCCATAAGCAACACTACTCAATAGCACCTAAATAGAAACGTGTTTCACCACCGGAGAAAAGATCTCATTGTAATCCACACCCTCTTTGTGCAACCCCTTAGCCACTAGTCTAGCATTGTACCTTGTACCGCCGAGCTCAGAAGGATCCTCTTTTCTCTTGTACACTCACTTACAACCTATAGTTTTTCTCCCTACAGGCAATGGGACCATCTCTCATGTTTGGTTCTTCCGGAAAGATTTCATCTCTTCCTTCATCGCAGCCAACCAACTCTTACCATCCTTATCCCAAATAGCCTCTTTGAAGGTGATCGGCTCATCATCCTCCACTAAGAGTGCGTACTCAACCAAATTTACATGTCCATAGCGCCTCAGAGACTGGTCAGACCCTAACTTCTGAACCTGCTTGTATGCTCATTTTGACCTAGTGAAAGTCAAACTGTCTTCAAACTGCTATTGTAGTACTTGTATATTTTCCTGCTGAACCTCCACCTGTTCAAGCTCATCATCACTCTTTTCCCGAGTGTCTCCATGATTTCCCACTTGAACATGAATAGAACCTGGTTAGACTTTAGGTTCTATTTCAATCACTTGGGATTTTGAAGTCCCAACAGTCCCAACACCATCATCCTCAGACGTCCTAGCTTTTGATAAAGCTATCATAGATTTCTCATCAAAAGTCACATCTTTGCTGATCACGAACTTGAAATCTTCTGTACACTAAAGACGATAACCTTTTACACCCTTTATATACCCCAAGAATATTGTTTTCTTGGCCCTCGCGTTAAGTTTTCTCTCGTTGATGTGATAGTAGGTGATACATCTGAAAATCTTAAGCATATCGTAATCTACATGCTCCTCTGACCATATCTGATAGGGTATATCAACATCCAATATCGAATGTGGAGATCGATTCACTACGTAGCAAGCTAAAGCAACTGTTTCTGCCTACCATTATTTTCCCAAACCAGTATATGATCGCATACTCATTGTTTTCTTCCGCAATATACGGTTCAGTCTCTCTGCAACTCCATTCTGTTGTGTAGACCCGACTGTCTAGTATCGAGCAATACTCTCCTGATCACAGAACTTCTTGAAAGCACCATATGTATGCACTATACTGTTATCAGATCTCAATATCTTCAGTTTTCTAATTGTTCTGTTCTCAACCATTACATTCCACTTCTTGAATGTCTCGAATACCTCATTCTTATACTTAAAAAAATAAATCTAAACATACCTAGAATGTCATCTATGAACGAGACAAAATACCTGAAACTGTCCTTAAAAATTGTCGGAGCCAGACCCCAAACATCTGTGTGCACATAGTCTAATATACCTCTGCTCTTGTGATCGATTTTCAAGATCTGGACACTGTGCGCTTTTCCGTACACATAATCCTCGTAAAAATCCATGCAAAGTTTATTCATGTTCTTCAGCAAACCTTCCTTACCAAACAGATCTAGACTCTTCTCTAACATATGTCCAAATCGTCTATGCCATAACGAAGTGTGCTCACATGGATCACCACTTCCTTTAGTTTCAACCGTTGCATCTCATATCACTGTCGTACTCGAGAGAGTATATAGGTTATCATAACGAACGCCCTTCATCACTACTAGTGAACCTTGAACAATCTTCTTTACTCCGTTTTCTGTTACTATCCTGCAACCACCGGAGTCCAAAACACCAACAAAGATAAGATTCTTCCGTAAGTCGGGAACGTGCCTCACATCCGTCAGAGTTCTAACCACCATGCATCCTGATTTTGATATCGCCAAGCTCCACCATTTTACAAGCATGGTTATTCTCTATCAATACGGTTTCACCATCAATGCTTCTATAGGTAGTAAATCACTTTCTATTTGGACACATATGATAAGAACAACCCGAATCAAGAATCCATTTACCGGAGATATCTTCGTCACCCGAAACTGTGTAGCATTCTTTCTCACTCCCTTCCTCTGAGACGTAACTTGCCTCTTCTTTGCCTTCTCTCCTCTCAGTTTTATTATTGTTCTTCCCACATGCTCTCTTGTTAGGACAGTCAACTTTGAAATGCCTTAACTCTTCGCATTTGAAATACGGCCTTTTCGCAAGAGGTCTCGATTTCGATCTAGACTTTCCTCCCTTGTCTTTTCCTCGCTCATTGCCCCTTCACCTTACAAACAATCCTTGTGCTTGCTCCTTGTTACTACTAGTGGTCATGTCACTAGTTATAATTTTCTGAAGATCATCCGTCAGAAACATCATTCTAGTCTCATCCATCTTTAAATTGTTTCTTACAAGCATCAATGTTTGTACCAGGTTCTCATAAGACTTTGGTAAAGAAAGAAGTAGCAAAAGTGTTTGATCCTCATCTTCTACTGTTACATCAATGTTGTTCAAATACGATATGATCCTATCGAACTTGTTTATGTACTCCCAGATTGATGAGTCTTTCTCCATCTTATAAGTATACAATTTGACTTTCAAGTAGATCCGATTTGTTAGACTCTTCGTCATGAAGATACTCTCTAACTTTGACCACACCCGCAGCCATTTTCTCTCCATCCACCAAAAAAGCAACATCCCTCTCAAAGCATAGGATAATCGACGCTCGTGCTTCGAGATCTAACTCTTTCCAATCCTCATCTGACATATAATTGTGTTTCTTTTCTCTTCCCGCCAAAGCTTTGTGTAACTTTTACGAAATCAACGAGTTTTTCATCTGCATCCTCCAATAGGAAAAATCATTCTTTTCATTGAATTTTTCAATCTCATATTTTTTAACTTTAACTGTTTTACTTGTAGACGTCATTCTCCGCTTATTTTAGTAAACCGCTTCTCTCAGGGATTCCAACAAATACCTTGTGTGCACCACACAATACCCAAAACACCACCTCAAATCGAAAGTTTTATCACCGCCAATCTGATCGAGGAGCTTTGATATCAATTGTTGGACACAAAGTCACGCCCTCATGCCACGAAAGCGATATAACCTGAGAGAAAGCCTAAATTTTTATTTTCACAAAAGCTCAAGTCAAGCTCTATATTCTCGTTTCACTAAGAAAACAAGAAATAAGTAATATATCTTAACAATGTGAGATATAACTCTTCTTAATATCAGATCTATATCTGAATATCAAGGAAACAAATAAGCATTAACCAATACCTAAAAAAACAGCAAAGACACAAAATTTACGTGGTTCGACAAACTTGTCTACATCCACGGGAAGGGGTGAAAGGAGATTCCACTATGAAGGAGAACACTAACGATTTGTACAACCCACAAGCTCGTTCCAAAGATGAAGCTTTGATTTTTTTACCTATAAAAAATTGACATCTCTTGTAAAATCTCTCTAAGCTCTCTTTTTCTCTCCTCAAGATCTCACATTTTTAGATCAGAAAAAACTATGTTTTGTAGCCGTCAAAACCCTCTATTTCCTCCTCCAAAAAACCTTAGAAGAAGACTCCTATTTATAGCAGAAAAACTAGCCTAAAAAACCACAGTCTTCGACCTTGTCTTCAGCACGAGAGGGTGGCAATGAAACACCCTCGTAGGTGTGGCCCCCGAGAGACAAAATGTGTCTCGCGAGGAGATGTGCCTCGAGACACCCACGTGGGTGTAGCCCCCGTGAGACAAATTTGTGTCTCGCTCACACTCATGTGGGTGTGACCCCTACGCGTTCACACCCAGACCCCAAAAATTATATGTTATGAGAAGGGTAACTATGTAATTCTAGAGGGGAAGCGTGGGAGCGATGGTGGTGGAAGAAGGAAAAGTAAAAGTCGAGAAATTCAATGGAAAAGATTATGGCGTCTAGAAGATGCAACTTGAGGATTATCTGTATTGGAAGAAGTTACACAAAACCTTGAAGGGTGAGAAGCTAGCATCGAGAGGATAGGGATTGTTAGATTGGCAAGCCCTATGTGTGATTCGCTTAGCGTGGAATGTCGCCTTCAATATCGCTAGTCATATGACAACTGCAAATTTGATGAAGTTATCAAATATGTATGAAAAGCCAATTGCTTCCAACAAGGTACATCTGATGCAACGATTGTTTAATCTAAAGATAGTGAAATCATTGTTTTAAAATATCCCCAACATGGCTCGATATATCAGCCGATATATTCTTTTATGTCTTTTCGCAACTAATATGGTCTCCAAATATCATTTACCGCTTTTTGGCTATTTTTGTTAGAATATCAAATTAAAATATTAGAATAAATGAGGTTAATAGCATGAGTTTTAAAAGTGCAATGGTCATAAGTTTAGAAGGGAAAGAAACATAGGTTATGGAAGAATAAAAAACTTACTCATTATGATATTTATATTTATGGTATTAAAATAGGAGTTTAATTTGTGACTATTGGTATGCCTAGACATTTTTGTTTTGAAGCCTATATAAAGGACTATTGTAATCCTTGTTTGATATGAAGAAAGAAAATTGAAGAAATATAAGTGAGTTCTTTGTCTTCATTTGAGAGAGTTCTAAGTTCGTAAACTTAAGAGTCATCAATTTTCGACGATATATCCCTAATATGACTGATATATCAACCGATATATCCTTTTATATGGCTTATCACAAAAAAAAATATACGACATTTGGCAATTTCTGGGAAAGATATAATAATTTTCCTATTATATCAAATGACATTTTAGCCTTAAAAAATCAGACGAAATGTTACAATATTGATTTGTACTTTTATTTGTTTTACAAGGTTGATTAGTGATCATAAACACATATTATCAACGTTTTGTATGCTTATATTTTATTTAGTATGTTGAGATCGCATTTTAGTGCATTATATTATTTATGTAAACATTTGCTATAGCATTCCAATATTACCACATATCCCTAATATTTCCCTCATATCCATAATTTGATATGAATCTTGGCCATCCGATTTTTTCCCGATATCCAATATTTAAAAACCTTGGGCGAAAGGTACTTCTATTGCAGATCATATAAACGAGTTCAGCATGATTACAAGCTAACTGTGTTTGTTCGAGATCATGATGAAATCCATTGATCTTATTGCCTTCCCTACCAGATAGTTGGGCGCTAAAGGTGACGGTGGTTAGCAATTCTCATGGGAAGAGGAAGTTGAAGCTTGATGATGTTCGAGATTTGATTCTCAGTGAGGATATTTGCAAGAGAGTTGGGGGAATCTTCAGGCTCTGCCTTGAGTACTAAAGGTAGGGAAAGAAGCAATCAACATGGTCAGCACTATAACCAGAACAATGGTAGTCAAGAGGGAGAAGTCGGTCAAGATTTCAAGGAGATATCTCTTGCTGGAATTACAACAAGGGTCATCTGAAAAGAGATTGTCGATTACCACGAAGGAGGAAGAACTAACATCAGGAAGAGGAGTTGAAGAATACAGCAGCAAGTGAGACTCATGATGCTCTTATTCTGAGTGTTGATAGTCCTATTAAGTCTTGGATTCTAGAGTCTGGTGTATCATTTCACTCAACTCCCTGCAAAGACTTAATGCAAAATTATGTTGTAGGGAACTTCACAAAGGTTTATCTTGCCGATGATGAACCTTTGAATATCATGGGGAAGGGTGGTGTTCATATAAAGACAGCTAACAAAACTCTATGGAAGCTGCAGAATGTCAGATATGTTCTGTTTCTAAAAAGGAATTTGATCTCTATGAGTCAATGGGATGACAGCGGATACACGATAATTCATAGGGGAATCATGGAAGAATACCAAAGGTGCTATGGTGATAGCACGAGGCACAATGATGGAACCTTGTACATGATGCAGATAACAAGGACAGGATAGCGGTGGCTAATTGTGGTGATTCGAAGCTGTGGCACAATAAGTTAGGGCATATGAATGAGAAAGGGATGAAGTTGCTAGCATCAAAGGGAAGACTGCCTAATCTGAAATCCATGTATGTCGGTCTATGTGATTGTGTTTATGGAAAGCATAAAAGCGTCAGGTTCCCAATGGCTGGAAGAACACCAAAGGTGCAAAACTTGGAGACGTTGCATACAGATATATGAAGGCTAATCCCTATGCAGTTCCTTGGAGGCTCACGCTATTATGTCACATTCATCAGCAACTCCACTAGAAAGGTATGGGTTTATTTTTCTAAAAAAATATCTGATGTGTTTGCTACTTTTAAAAGATGGAAGGTTGAAGCGAAAAACCAGACTGGTTTGAAGATCCTAGTGCCTGAGGTACCACAATGGCGGGGAGTATGACAGGAGCTCAAGACATTCTGTACAGATAGTGAGATTCCCATGATAAGGTCAGTTCCTAGAACTCCAAAGCAGAATGGGATTGCTGAGAAGATGAACAGAACTTTGAACGAGTGAGCAAGGAGCATGAGGCTACATGTTGGATTTCATAAGACATTCTGGGTAGATGTAGTCAACACAACTACTTACTTGATAACTCAATGACCTTCTGTTACTTTGGGTTTCAAGATATCAGAGGAGTGGACAAGAAATAAGGTAAATCTATCACATTGGAGAGTTTTTATTTGTGTTTCATATGTACACAGTTTCTGAAGATATAGATAAACTTGATGCCAAGGCTAGAAAATATTTTCTTATTGGTTATGGTTCTAACAATTTTGACTATCGATTTTGGGATGAACAAAATGAGAAAATCATAAGGCACAGGGATGTTATATTTAAGGTTTTAAATATCGAATATCGGAGAAATGTTGGATGGCCAAAATTCATATGGGATTGCAGGTATTGGGAAAATATCGGGGATGTGGTAAATATCAAAATGACAAAACAGATGTTTGCATATATAGTATAATGTACTAAAATGTAATCTCAACATACTTATCAAAATCTAAGTATATGAAATGTAAATAATATATGTTTAGGATCATTAATCAACCATATAAAACAAACGAAAGTACAAATCAACATTGCTACATATCGTCAGGTTTTTTAGGTCAAAATGTCATTTGATATAATGGGAAAACATGATATCTTGCCCAAAAATTATCAAATGAGGTATATTGTTTTGTGACAAGTCATATAAAAGGATATATCGGCCAACATATTGGCTGATATATCGGCTACATTGGGGATATAACGCCCAAAATATCCAAAATGCGTTAAAGGATATTTAGAGATCATATCGGTTGCGAAAAGCCTTGTAAAAGGATATATCAGGTGATATATCGGGTCACGTCGGAGATATTTAAAACAATGGTTATATTCAGTAAAAATATAACGTACAAAGACAGATTTGTGGCAAAATCTGGCAATGTAGGGAAATAAGCAAAAAAAGGCAAACAAGTAGGGTTAAAGATCGATGAGATTGATGTAGCTAAGAGGGTTCAAGAAAATCCTAAAAATAGAGATGCAAAAACAGAGCCAACTACTCCTAAGGCTACATTAAGAAGATCCAGCAGGGTATCAAAACCCACATAGCGGTACTCTCCTTTGCATTGCAACGGTACTCTCCTTGGCATTATTTACATTTGACTGATGCTGGAGAAACAAAATATTTTGATTAAGCAGTGCAAATGAAAGATTCTATCAAGTGTGAATCAATAATAAAAGATGAGATGGACTCCCTAGAGAAGGAAAAAAAACATAGGTGTTAACACGGTTGCAATAAGGCAAGCATTGCAGAACCAGTGCGTGTCCACGTGAAAGAAGAGCATGATGGCAGGAAGAGGTACAAGACAAGGTTAGCAATGAAGGGCTTCCAACAGAAGAGAGATATTGATTATATAGAGATTTGCTCCTTTGTTGTCAAGTTGACTACTATCAGATTCGTGTTGAGCATTGTTGTTGCGAAGGACTTGCATTTAGAGCAATTAGAGTGAAAACTTCTTTCCTACATTGTGAACTAGAAGAGGACATCTACATGCGACAACTGGAAGGTTTTCAAGTTTCTGCCAAAGAAAACCTTGTGTGCAAGTTGGAGAATAGTTTGTATCTATGAAGCACGGACACGCATAACATGAAGCCGTGTCGTGTCGTGTCCGTGTCAGACACACGTGTCGAACACACGTATCCTATGTATTTTTTAGGATTTGCCTCGTGTCGGCGTATCGGATGGCCGTGTCAGATCCGTGTCCGTGCTATATAGGTTTGTATAGCTTGAAACAGGATTCATGGCAATGGAACAACAAATTTGATGGATCCCTGTGTGACAATGGTTTAACGAGATAATAGATGGACAATTGTTGCTTTAAGAAACTTGATGACTGGTATATTATTTTGCTTTTGTACGTGGATTAACAAGTTGAAACAACAATTGGCAAAGGAATTTGAGATGAAAGACTTGGAAACAGCAAAGCAATTATTTGGTATGAGGATCACAAGAGATAGATTAGAAGGAACTCTAAATTGTCCCAGGAAAAATTACTTCAAGCTTTCTAAGAAGGCAAGAAGCACTCCTTTGGAAAATTACTTCAAGCTTTCCAAGAAGCATTTATCAGAGACGAATGAGGACCAAGAATTCATATCCAAAGTACCTTATGCATTAGCAATTAGCAGTTTGATATATGCTACGATGTGTATTAATTCGGATATAGCTTATGCAGTAAAAGCTATGAGCAGATATCATAGAAAATGCAGGAAAGATGCATTGAGAAGCTGTAAAGTGGATCCTACAATATCTGAAAGGCAACTCAGGAACAACACTTTGTTTCCAGAAGAATGATGTGATTTTATAAGGTTACTCTGATGCAGATTTGCATGGTGATGTGGATACTCGGTAAAGTACTACATGTCATGTTTTCTCTTTGGGTGGTACTGCGAAGAGTTGGATGTCTCGACTTCAGAAGAGTGTTTCATTCTTAACCACTATAACAGAATCTATGGTTGTCTCTGAATCAGGAAAACAAATAATATGGTTGGAGAATTTTCTAAAGGAATTAGGCAAGAGGTAAGAAAGCAGTTTTCTTTTCAATGACAGCAAAGTGGTATTTATCTTGCAAAGAATCCACTGTATCATGCAAGCATATTCAGGTGAGGTATCATCATATTCATGGGTTGATAGAAGATGGAAAACTATCAGTGGATAAGATTCTTGGGTCAAAAAATCCAGCAGCATGCTGACGAAGGTTGTCACCACTGAGAAATTGAGGCTATCCATGGCCTCAGTTGGCCTCCATGGTTAGCGATGAGTAATCATGGTACTATGAGTATTTTGAATTCTAGAAAGGAATGAATTATGAGAGTTAGCTATTGTTCTAATGATCAGCCACCAAGTAGAAGATTGTTGGAGATGTGGTGTCTGATAAGATTGTGCAGGCTGACCCCACGATTCGCGAATACAACTCTACATGTAGAAGGGTAAATATGAAATTTTACATGCAGTTGTGGCCCTAGTGATGCAAGACGATCGTGGACCCTCCATGTGATGAAATTAAGACATATTAGAATCTTTACATTTTTTGTAGGGTTTTATTTTATTCTATGTAATTTTCCTTTTTAGCTAGAATTTGTTTAGGATTTAATTTTGAGATCTCTTTCTACTTTAGTTAGGATTTTATTTATTACATCTTTTAGTTTTAGTAGGTTTGAATTTGATTAGGATTTTGATTTGCTTCATTAATTATTTTGATGCTTTCTTTTCTATAAATAAGAGATGTAATCTCTCATGATGAATAGACATTGATTAGTAAAAGCATTCAGTTATGAGAATTCTCTTTTGAGCATGTGAGGTGTTCTTGGCATGTGGCTTGCCTCTTTGGGGTGCGAAGTCGTTGATTGTAAGGCCCCTAGGTGTGAAGCTTGGCTAGTTATCAAATCTCTTCTCGTCACAAATCCCAACACCCACCCATCTTAATCCATAACTGGCAATCAGCCCCCCCGCCCCCCCCCCCCGGTTCGACCAACAAATAGCCCAAAAACTCAGAAAACAGCCCCAATTCTACTGCCAGAGAATGTTCGTTCTGTGAACAGTAACTGTACTGTTTATCCGCTAACAGTAACAATAACTACTATATATCATGGATTAAGCCATCATTCCGCCTAGCCATCAACGATTTCTAGCCTCAAAACTGAAGCCGTCCACCCGCTCCTCATCACGTTGTGTGTGTCTATATATATATATATATATATATATATATAT
>BQKN01062952.1:188948-202493 GCA_022839385.1 Asparagus kiusianus
ATATACGCGCTCTTAACTGTAACTTTATCAGAAAGTAAATAACCCTAGTGTGCAGTCGTGGATAGGGGTGGAAGTAGATATTCGATTCGAGTTCAGCTCAGTTTGACATGCTCGAATTTGAGTTCGAATTGGTTTCAAATAAGAAAGTCATATTCGAATTCAATTCTGGTTTAATTTTATATATTCAGTATTTGCGAACATTTGTTTAGTGCACTTGGTAAGTCATGAAGTTGTGGAAAAGCAGGTCTTTAGTCTGATTCCAGCCTGGGATATTTTTTCTTATGTTTAATTTTGTAGTAAAAGTGATCGTTGTACTTCTATTTTGGTTAAATAAAACAAATATTCAAACTATAAACATGGATATTTGTAGCACTGTTGTTTGAGGCACTTGTTTATTTGTTCTAGAGTGTCGACTTCGAATGTTTTGTTGGTAATTTATTTGCTTTGTTTCATTTTTACATTTTATTTAACCATTTAATGATTATCATGATATTTCACAACTAAAATTAATATACTCGTATGTTTATACATAAGCCAATACTAATATTTACAAATATTATATAACATAAAAAAATAAGTATAACTTAAAAGTAGGAAAAGCACCTTTTACAGATTTCAACATGAATTCATTTTTCAGTAACCTTGTTTTAGCATTTAAACCTTCATCATTACTTTTAATCTAAATCAATATATTTTAATTCAAGAAAATGCTAATCTACATTTAAATAAACTTATAAACATAATCTCGTTAAAATTGAAATCAGAATTTATTTCTAATAGATGTTTTTTATGATATATGTGAAAATGATAAATATCTCAAGTCCGACTTTATAGTATTAACACTTTATATTAAATTAAATTTAGATGAATAAAATGTAAAACATAAATGAATATTTCATAATCAACGAATCTGATATAGCCCTATTTTAATTCTATTCGTTTATTAACCAAATACTACAAAAATTGTTTACTGTTATATGAACTATTAGATCGAATATAACCGAATATCTGGACGAATAATAACCGAACTATTTATTAATTATTTGGTTCATTTCCACCCCTAGCCATGAACATAGGCAAATTGTCGGACACGTAAAATTCTCTATCTTCTGTGATTGCGTTTTCTATCTTTCTTATTTTCTCTCTCGCTTGTAGGAGTTTATATTCCAAACAATGTCCTTTAGTTTGGATGTTTTACATGCATCAAATACCAATGGTATGACTTTAGGCTTGACACCCAAGTTACATGTCCAGGCAATGCCTGAGTTCAGTATTTTACTATGGCAATTATTTGCAGAATCAATGATGGATTTGGTCTTCAGAAATTTAATTTGTTCCTATAACCAAAAGATCTAACTAGCATAGAACAATTTACATAACCTAGTTAAGTTAGCAATCAACAAGTTCTTAATACATTGTGGTCAAAGATCCATTTAGTAAAAATAATAATAATAATAACCACCAGGAGCATGTCCTAATTTAGCATGAAAATGGGTCTACGAGCCATAATCCATGTGAAAAGAGCTCCACGGCCATATATAGACCAAACTTTATCAGTTCTCTGAATTGCTGGCAAAATATGGGACAAGAAAACTATGGAGTATAAAGCATGGATAACAGAAGGGCTTGGCACGTAACTTATCAAATGAATTGAGAGGTAAAAAAGCATGAACCTGCTTATCAGTAGTACTGTTAATTCCACAATCGTTCAAAATTCTTCTAGGTGAGAAAGGATTGTACAATACAGGTGAAGCCAATAGCGCGTAATAAAAGATGGCATTGCATTAGATTTGGTCATTTAAGCAAACAAAATATAGTTCTGTTTGAATGTCAGTATTTAAAGATTTTGTGAGCAATAGTCGGAATGTTAAGGGGGCCGTATATTGTCAACTTCTAAAAAAAGCATCAGGTATTTTGAGATTCTCTAAAATAAATAAATAAATTGCATCAATTCCATCCCCAATTCATCACCTTACGGATAAGGAAAAGAGAACTCCTATCTTACTTGCTTGAGTGCATAATACAACATCTTCATGCTACTCTAAATTGAAGCCTTTTCCTAATTCCAACCAGCTTGACTCCCAGTTTTGTTAGTTTCTTGAATGCTACTTCAGTTATTACATTCGAAAAAGTAAATGTTTAATTAAAGCATTTTCATCCACATCACCAGCTCCAAAACAGTTTAAAAATCAAGATGAAGTCATATAATTTATGCATAAGAATTGTATCAAATAAAAGCTTTTTTTGTGCTTGTAATCTGTAAGTGGTTACTAAAGCATCTACTTGTGCAAAAAGCTTATAAAAAGAAACAGTTGTTTGCATTAGCAATTGATTCAACTGTTGAAGTGGTCTTCCATCTATAGACCAAAAAAATTTTATTGAAAACCAGAAAAATAAAGTATGCTTCCAAAACTGAAGTACTGTTGTATACGAAATTCATCAGTATGTTCATTGTACTTACGCAATTCCTTGAGCAAGAGTTGTAGCAACTCGCATTCTCATGGCCCAATCCAAGCTCCTACCTCCCCTAGGAATTTGGTACAGCCATCTATCCAAAGGCCCATTAGCAACAAACTCATAAACAATGAAACGATCACCATGTCTATAACAGCAACCTTTAACAGCAACTAAATTAGGATGATGAAGCTTTGCAACCCTCCCGACCTCAGAGTAGAACTCCTTTTTCCTTTGAAGGCTAGATCTCTTTAGCCTCTTAACCGCCACCCTTGTTCCATCTGGCAAGATTCCACTATAAGTTCCACCAGTCTTAGCATCTCCAATAAGTCTATTTCCTTCACTAAAATTCTTCGTAATTGACCTCAGTTCCTCACTACTGAAAACTTTCCATGAGGGAGGAACTAATGCAGCTGCTGAAGGACTAGAGACCTTTCGTGATTTTCTCCGTTTCTTGCTTCGTCTATACACAAGAAGCCAGACAACAACAGCCAGAGTAGTGGCGAGAATTAATCCGCTCACAACGGCAAGAATGATGAAATACTCATCATGGCAGTGTCCATGGGGGCATTTCTTCTCTGAAACAGAATGAACTTATCAATATTGGAAACAAAAACATAAATAATTGGGCCATTTCATACCTTTATTTTGCATGCATATAAGCCCGTGAGAGGCATTGCATCTTTCACCAACTAGTGAATTGCGACCATTAGCTACCAAAGTACATGAATTTGCTAAGCTGGGACTCTTGCAAGAAGGATTAGAACAGTTGGCTTGAAAGGGTTCTCCTGGGAAAACTGTCTTGTTCCAGTGAGACGTATTGTCTGACCATTTCCAAGAAAAGCCAAGAGAAGAATTGTAACCTCGTCCACCAACCCAGCATCCATTTTTTCCACCCACACATAAAGCCCCTGCAAAATTTAACTCTTGGGCTGACGTAAGAGCAGCTAAATGTCCATTGTTATCCTGACAAAGTGACTCTGACTTATCCCACGAAAGGGAATCTCCAATGAATTTGAAGCATTTATCCTTGTTGGGGCCAATTTTCCAATCAGCAGGGCATGATGCTGTTATAAGGAAAACAATAATATTGTCAATAAAGAAAACTAATTTGCACACAAATGAACTTGTTATAGCGTGTAACATGTTGCCTAGCAATATAATGGATATTTTGCAGCTAAATGTAACGGTGACTTAGAGATTAAATACTAGTGTCCATGTTTTCAATTCATAATCCAGTTTGCCCTTCTCTATTCCCAGTGTGAAGAACCAACTGTCCGAGTGTAGATCATCAATTACAAAATACTAAGGAAAATATTCATCCACGATTAGACTAGAGTCCTTATTTTTCTTTGGGAGACGGCATAGGAAATCTAGGGTTTCACCTTCGTGATCTCGAAAATATTCTACACGTTCTATCGTCCCCCGCCCCCCCCCCAAAGAAAAGAAAAGAAAAGGAAAAAAAACTAACCTTAACCAAGAAGAAATAAAAGAACAACAAAAATGAATATTTGGTTTGTGAAAACTTGCAACTGCGTTTACAGTTTTCAAAAGATAAATGCAATTTCTAGTTGCTGTTTTTATTTCACTAGTAGAGTATAAAAATATAACCCTCAAACCTCATCACAACTTCAGAGTTTTAGTGTAGTGGAAGGGATCTTTGACATGGTATAGAGTAACTGAGGTTCACCAGCCACACGCTCAAAGTGGATTAAGAAAAACAATTAATATCGATGCATGAGTCCAAGTTTTGGCCATTAAAAGGGTGCTCAAGTATGTTACCAGGTACTTCTAATATGGAGCTGTACCTGTACATAACACGTGTCGTACCTATACCCGTGCAACATAGGTGTTCAACCAGCAGGGGCATTTATTATACAAATACAGCCCTCATCCTACCTTCCAAGGTTTGGTGCAGTGGCAAGGACCTTCGACATTAGACATTTAGTTATTTCCAACTAATATTGCGGAAAAAGGATAATTGTGGGGGAAGAAAAAGACTTACCACCAATTATACACATCATTTTTTTGCAAAAGGTGACTCATTTTGCAATTTTAATTTCAGAAAGGCTGCCATTGTAGCAAAACACACCACTGCAACTACAATTAGTAATTTATTCTTTCATCTAAGTTTGAAATCGTCTAACAACTTCCAAGGATACCCACTTCCTTCTCTATCATTTGCAGACGCCTAAATTCACATTGAAAAAGCAGTAATTTCTGATGACAGCCGCAAAGACTTTCTATAATTTTACGTCTAAATAGCAAATAACCCCTAAAAAAGTAACTTGGGTCTCTGAACAACATAACACTGGGGCCGATTTAAATGTTTGATTTCAGGAAATTCCTAAAAGAGAGAAGAAAGGAAGGGTGGGAAGAAAACTTACAGTTGTGAGCCCTGGAGAGGCCGAAGATGCAAATACAGAAAGTTACAAGGGAGATCTCGAAAAGGGGATCACGGGCGATCGGCATCTCCACCTTCTTCCCCCCTCTTTCGAAGAGTAGCAGCAGCAGCTGAGCGTAGTGAATTTGGGGGAGGACTGAGGAGGAAAGAAGATGCGTCAGCTCCGGGCCCACTTAAAGGGTCCCACTTTATGGGTCTTCCAAATCTGGTCCGGACCTAAGTCATAGGCTTCGCTGTTTTTCGTTTCACCAGTACAGTGCGTGGGCATCCTACTTAAAATATCTGTGAATATTAAGAAGAAAAATTCTTCAATGACCCAAAATATGAGACTAATAGGGGATAAGTGATGTGTCTCCCTCCTATTGGATAATGAGTTGGTCATCATTAATGATGGTCAACTCATTATTCAATAGGATGAGGACGGCTCAATTGTCCCCTTTATTGGTCTCATAATTTTGGGTCCCTGTAGCAAAGCTCTATTAAGAATGTTTTAGAGCATCTCCAACGTTGCTTCAAAAAGCCATTTTGACGTCCAAAGAATATCAAAATTGTTTCCAACCTAGCATCAAAACCTGCGCTATTTTCGGATGCTGCTACAGTGTTGCGCCAGGAATTGCCAACACTGTAGATATGGAGTTTTTTTCCCAGTTTGCCCTTAAAATTGGTTATAACAAAATAAATATTCCAACCATATCTCATTTCATCCATCATATTTCCTATTTAGTGAAAATTTTGGTATAATGGGTTGGAGATGGAATAGTGATTTGGTGTAAAAACTATACCAACTTGATGTAAAAACTACACTATTTTAGGTTTTTGGGGTTGGAGACGCTCTTAGGGGGTGTTTGGTTTCATTTCGGAAAGAAAAAAAAAATAAAAGTGTCACGAAATTAATTTTCTTATATTTTTATAAAAATTTATAGAAAAAACTTATAGAACTCAAAAAGTACTATTTTTCTTGTTTGTTGCTATTTCTTTGTTTGGTTCATAACATCAAAATGAGTTCATGACTTTATAGAAAATAAGTTGTTTTCTTTTTCTTTTGTTTGGTTGGATAAGAAAATTTTATAGAAAAATGAAAAACATGCAAGAATGTAGGGAATTTTAAATTTCTAAGCAATTTCAAATTTAATGAAAAAGTGGTAAGGGTGTACTTTATTATTATTTAAATATAAATATCAGATTTCCTTGCAATTTCCATCCTAAATGATTTCTATAAAATAGTACAATTTTCCCTGCTTTATAGAAAACATTTCTATAATTTTTTTGGAGTCAAACACAGTTTATAGAAATCAACAAAAATATATTATTTACGATAACGCCACTGTCAGGTGTTTTCTCAAAACTTTTCTATAAAATAAGTGAACCAAACAACCACTTAGAAAATCAAGAACGACAATGGACTTCGATAGAAATAATACCGAAAGCTCTCTGGTACAAAGGAATTCAAGTAAGAATTCTTCTAAAAATGCTAATGTAGTTAACTTTTGGTAGAAAAATATTTAAAGATAAACTATATGACGAATATTTGTGTATTATTATGCAATTGAAATAAAAACTAATAAAGGGTACATAATCTGATTTAGGAAAATATTAACGGCAAGATTGAGGACAACGGATTTGTCATTGCAGCTTTAATACTAATGTCATATTAGAATTTTTTTCATAAAATATTATGAATTATCTCTACTCATATTTACAGTGATTTGAGGGATTAATTTCAATCTATGAAAGATTTAAGGGACTAGTATCAAAAAACCTCATACTCTATAGGCGCGGTGGAATATCAAAAACAGAATTTGAGATATAAAAATTTTTAAAGGATGGTAATAACTTAAGCCCCTAAACTTAGAGTATTTTGCGCATAGCTCCATCAAATTTATTTATTCTTGTTAGGGCCTATTTGGTTGCCCAAAAAGTGGAGAAAGTGGGCCAAAACATTGGCAAAGGAAAAGTTTTATAAGTTCCCTCAAAATCTTAAGTTTGGTTCCCCAAAATGAAAAAGGAAAAAGGAAGAGAAATTGGCTGCCACGAGTGATTTGTAGGAGCTCTGTTTTCCACCTTCAAGCTCCCGATTTCAGCGAAAATGCGAAAAGTGATCTATGTACAACATCAAAGAGAAAAGGGAGAAAAGTATAGGTATTCTTCGGATCTCCCGCCTCCTCATTTTGTCACCACTCCCCCTCTCTCTCTCTCTTCCGCCTCTAATCCCTCTTTTTCTTCTCTTTCCACTTCGCATAGCTGACCGGAGTAGTCAATCGGCAGTTTTTGGTGCCGGAAGACGACGAACACCGACCCATCTCTCAAAACTTTGTTAGTTTTAGGGGTTTTGGTGTTGAGTTTTTTTTATTTTTTTATTTTTACCCTCTTTTAATTTGTTTTTTCATTGAATGAAGAAAGTTTTGATATTTTATAGGGAGTTCTATGAACATTTATAGTTTTCTTTAATCACACATCATGACGAAAATCCCTTTTTTGTTCTTTAAAATAGGGAAACTCTCCAAAATGATCAAGAATTTGATTACTGTTGAAACATGCATCCACTTGCACCAATTATTTTTTAGAATAGTGACCCCTTTGTCCTGCTTATATATCAACTCTATTAATGAGTAATAACCAACATAACTGTTTGGATCCACTCATGAAATATTTGCATCCTACTCCCCAAAGAAAAGAAAAAAATCACTATTTATTTCTTTTTAATTAATGGTGTTGACTTAGCTCATGTAGAGTCAATAGAATATGAATTTGATGGAAGGATGATTTTGAGATGCTTTTGTAAATCCAACTGTCTACGGCGTTGATTTACTTATTATATATATAAAGCAGTGTGATGAAGGCTCGTTCTTTTGGCTATAATTCCTAATTTATGTGGTATATTGTGTTCATGGCACTAATTGTGATCGATGTATGAAACTATCTTATATGTATCTTCAATAGTATTGTCTTCATATTTATTCACCTAAGTCAATATCTCAATCACTGTGAGTTTACAGACTTAATATTCAGTATGAAGACTTTGTGAAATATAATTGACATGAGAACTTGATATGGCTATTTGGTTTATAAACTTAATATTTCGTTTTTATGATGAGTGTATGATTAATTGATTGGTTGCAATTATCACATTTTGGACTTCAATTGTGACGTATGCAATTTAGATTGGGCATACATCATGTAGCTTGGGCCCGATATTAATGAGATCTTCTATGATCAGTCTCGACATTGTTCTCTGAAAATATCATTTTCGGATGTAACCAATTTTGTTAAATACATGTAAACTAATATATCCATTACTATGTCTTTCACAACAAATACTATATTTCTTTGTTATGCAGAGAGGAGCTATGTTTGTCATGGTTGATCATAGCCTAGAGCATATACTTCATGGACACTTGGATGATGAGTGTATGATCGTCGCGGTAGCACGAGCTAGGTTTCTTACATGCTCCAAGCTAAGATGGATAAAATTAGATTGACCGCTTATTAGTACTCTGATAGATAGATGGAGGCCGGAGACTAACACTTTTAAACTGCATCTTGGAGAGTGGACCATTACTCTTCAATACATATCAGGCATACTAAGTCTCCGCATTGATGGTCTGTGTGTTACAAGCACAGATAGGCATGCATGGCGAAGAGTATGTGATGATTTGTGAGGACTATCTTCACCCTCGTTGACTGAAGGGAATACCAGGTTGCAGTGTTGAACTGATGACCCCAGCTCCTCAGGGGTTGGCTTAATTTGAGTGAGAAACACATCAGAATCGGTCAAGGATTCTTATAGAGCTTCCCGGATGTCTTTCGAGAGGCGCAGCAACTCATATAAAGTGATCCTCATTAGGATGTTGGCCAATTGAGCCATGACATCGAAGCGATACGTGTTATTTGAACTTTCTGGGTTATCTCTTCTAATCGGTCGACTGAAACGAGACTGCTTCGGAACTTGAACCTCTTTGTGCTGAGGCTCTTTCTCCTTTTGTTTGGCAATTGGCTGCTATTGGGATTTTTGAACAAGTGTAGGTGGAGTTGTAACCACCCCCAGTTCAGCCAACATTTTGGCATTCGGATCAGAAGCTTCAGGATATTTGTACTGATATTCATTACCACTCTTTGTAGCAAAGACTTCGTGTTCCTCTTCAGAAAATGGAAAAGTAGGGACACTTTCATCATCTTTCTCAGGGATTGCAGTAGTAGGATAACAATATTTGCCTTTGTTCTTGGCCTTCTTTTTAGAAGAGGATCCTTCCCACTGTTCATCTCCAAGCAGATCTGGATGGACCCAAAGAACTTCATCGTTAGGTGCAGTGTATGGTACTAGTCCCTTCTGATGCTGTCCATGGCTTCTAGGAGAGATTATTATGACACGTTTGGAAAATGAACTCCTCCATGATCGGGTCTCGACAGATCATCATTTTATTTAGGTAATGTTTGACGAAGTTGTTAACTGACTCTCCATCTTTTTGCTTCTCATCCAGCAAAGTTCCAATTGATACTTCTGTGTTGTCATCAAAAAAATTAGTGAGGAATAAGCTTTTCATATCGTCCCAACCGTTAATGCTTTCAAGCTTGAGACGTCCATACAAACGAAATCCGCCCCGCAAGGGTACCAACGAATGATCAGACCATCAAAGATTCATTTCCAGAGATCATACCCAAATGAGACTTGAAGTAAATTAAGTGTTGAGTGGGTGAACCTTTCCCGTGAAATGGAGTAAAGTTAATCAGACTGAATTTTGGCGGGTATGGAATTAACTCCCACTCCCTCGGATATGAGCATGGAATACCCGTCTTCTTTACTTCTTGAGCCGACATCAAAGCGTTGACTTTGTTTTCTAGCTATTTCATTTTCTTGTCCTCTCCCATACTTTTCTTCGGGGGATGTTCAGGATGTTCAACTGGACCACCCCTAGTGTTATTTTCACTGGGAGGAGGATCGGCCAAGATGTACTCATCTACCTTTGAATCACTATCGACTGTATTCATTCGAACCGGAGCAGTATTATGCTGGTGTAGGCAATAAAAATTGCCTTTAATCCTTATCAGAGAAGTTCAGAACAAAACTGCTAAAACCTCGTCCGAAATAGCAAAAAGGGGAAAAACACTGATAAAAAGAGGGAAAACACTGATATCTTCCAAACCGTAAGGAATTTGGCGAAACGGAGGAAGCGAACCAAATCCTTCAGCTCAGTTCAGATGGCTTTGTCTTGTCGAGATAAACGGTTTTCATATATAATTCGTCCAATTCCGACTTACAGTTTGAAAGTTACGGCCTATTCTTCGATCCATGCTCAGGAGCTCACCTAACGGCTTGAAGCTCGCTGCAGACCCAGGTCCGCCTGCAATCCCCAGCTCGCCTAAAGGCTAGAGCTCGCCTAACAGCTTGAAGCTCACCTGCACACGAGCTCGCCTGATGGCATTGAAGCTCGCCCGAACGAGGTCCGTCTATATAGGCTCGCATGCATACCCCAGCTCGCCTGCAAGCTCGCCTGCAGACCCAAGTCTGTCTGCAGTCCCAAGCTTTCCTGCAGACCCAGCTCGCCTGCAAGCTCGCCTACAGACCCAGATCGCCTGCAGACCCAAGTCTGCCTGCAGTCCCAAGCTCGCTTGCAAACCCAGCTCGCCTGCAGACCCAAGTCTGCCTGCAGTCCCAAGCTCGCCTGCAGATCCAAGCTACAGACTCGCCAGCTCACTGTCAACTTCCCACTTGGAGTATGGGAACAGTTACATCAGTGGTTAAATCCTACAAATCAAGGGAGAAAGCATGGCGCTCCTCACCTAGCAAGAATAGGGTGGCTGGTAGGACCCCCTAAGTGGTCACATCTCACAGCTAGGGCGGCTGGCTCCCTCACCTCTATAAGTGGTCAAATCCCACAAATCAATGGAGAAAGCATGGCGCTCCTCACCTAGCAAGAATAGGGCGGCTGACAGGACCCTCTAAGTGGTCACATCCCACAGCTAGGGCGGCTGGCTCCCTCACCACTATCAGTGGTCAAATCCCATGAATCAATGGAGAAAGTATGGCGCTCCTCACCTAGCAAGAATAGGGCGGCTGACAGACCCCCCTAATTGGTCACATCCCACAGCTAGGGCGGCTGGCTCCCTCACCACTATTAGTGGTCAAATCCCACGAATCAAGGGATGGCTCATGCCATCCCTTGCCTATTAAAATGCATTTTCAGCCAGCAGGAAAAAGGGGATTGGCTGCTGCTTACTCGGCTGGCTAATCTTCCAAAGGTTGAACCTTGGCTTTTGCTAAAGGCTCCCTCATTTGAAGAGACTCGTCGGAACTCTCTGACTTGAGGCTCTCGGGTGGACTCGAACCCACTTACATCGGACCTTCTACTACGTACTGAAGCTCCAGCAGCAACTTCGATCGGATCGTCCAAGGGAAGCAAACTCGGTGCGAGAACCGAGGGAGGCGTCCTATCGCTACCGAAGACCCCACGTTAAACAAGGAGGGCATTCCCTCCGCTTCTGTTGTAAACATTTGATTATTAGTTTGTAATAAGCTATTCTTATTAATACAAACAAAATCCCTATTTTCGGGAGATCAAAATTTACACCTACAGAAGATGGCGACCACAGTGGGAGAATCCATTCATTCAGATGAATTGGTGGTGGCGCAGTTTGACGAAGTTGCTGCAGGGACTACTGTGAGTCCCTTGTGATCAAATTCGAGGGGTACTTACAATCGTCCTCTTCTGGCGACAATACATCTCACGATGGCTACAGAGTCATGCAGGTGGCCCAGCCCCAAGGGGCTGAGGCAACCAAGCCTGAAGGATCTACCCAAGCCGAAGCAGGGGGTTCTTTTCCCCTCGAACCAGTTGAGGCCGAGCCGAGATTCGAGAATGCGGGTCTAGGGGCTGCTGAATGGGTCGATGAATGATCCTCGCAGACCCCTGTGCTAGAGGAATCAACCATTCGTGTCGACGCAGACTACGCCTCTGCCGTCGACATGAACGATCCTCATTCAAAAAGATCCAAACAACAGCGACGAAAAGCTCTCGCTCGTCTCGAGGCACAATCCCTCATCCCCCACGACAGCCTGAATTATTATTCAGGCTTGAGAGGAATCAACCTCTTGAGCCAGGTTCTCATTTTTGGCGAACCGCTCAAATCGGGCGAGCCTAGTAGTTTAGGCGAGCCCATCTCTTTGAGCCAGGTTCCTAGTTTCGACAAACTGCTCAAATCGGGCGAGCCTAGCAGTTTAGACGAGCCCATATCTTTGAGCCAGGTTCCCAGTTTCGGCGAACCGCTCAAATCGGGCGAGCCTAGCAGTTTAGGTGAGCCCATCTCTTTGAGCCAGGTTCCCAGTTTCGGTGAACCGCTTAAATCAGGCGAGCCTAACGGTTTAGGCGAGCCCCACTTCTTGAGCCAGGTTTCCATTTTTAGCGAACCGCTCAAATCGAGCGAGCCTAGCAGTTTAGGCGAGCCCAATTTCTTAAGCTAGGTTTCCATTTTTGGTGAACCGCTTAAATCGGACGAGCCTAGCAGTTTAGGCGAGCCCCACTCTGTGAGCAAGGTGCTCAATTTTGGTGAACCAAGGGCACCTGGCGAACTCTGCAGTTCAAGAGGGCTTCGTCAACCAAGCGGACTTCACCAAGCTCGCCTGACGGCCCAAGTTCGTCAGAAAGGCGAAGCAACAGCTCGCCAGATAGGCGCAGGCACACTGTACCAATCTCGCCTGACGGGCGAACCTCGCCAGCCTGAACCTCGCCAATACGCTCACGCCCAAATGGGGGTGGCCACTCCGTTTGCCTGCATGGGTCTGACGTCTGTCTCTGACCACGACGGCGACGATTGCTCGGCAACGGCAACCTCGCAAACTTCAAGCTCGATTCGAGGCAGGCACGTGAGTGTGCACATGACCGACATCCCTGAGGATATATCTGGGAGGCTCGACGAGCAACAAGCAACCCTCAACTCTATGAAGGAGATGCTGGAGCAGCTTCTGAGCGAGAAGAAGAAAGAGAGGACCTCGCGGACTTCGCGGAAATACTCAAAACACAAAGAGAGGGTGCCTGCTCCTTCTTGCATGTCTTCTGACTCCTCATTCGAGTAATCTGGAGGAGCGTCATCTTCGGGTCATAACCCAAGAGACAAGAGGTTTGACGATCTCCAAAGTCAACTCGACGCCTTGAAGCTCCAGAAGCATATGAACAAGCTGGGGGTTGTCAGACCGTATCCAATTGAATGGGATGCGGTCTCCTACCCGGCAAAGTTCGAGCCGCTGGACCTCCTGCAGTTCAATGGCAAGGGTTCTCCTACCCAGCACATCTACTACTTCCAGGCGCAAACTGGACACATAGTGGGAAACGATCCTATTATGACTCGACTGTTCATTGGTACCCTCAAGGGGGTCGCTTTTGAATGGTTTCACAGATTGGAGCCTGGGTCCATCACCTGCTGGAAGGACATGGAAAGGCTCTTCGTGGCCAGATTCTTTAACGATGATACAGAAGTATCTATGGCCACCCTGCTAACTGTGAAGCAGAGGAAGACAGAGTCTGTAAGTAACTTTGTCAAGAGGTTCAAGAACCGATCACTGCATACACGTCATCACGTTTCCGAGGCCACCCTCATTGAAGTGTGCCGGAATAATCTCTCCATCAACATTCTGTCCAACATGGGCGCTGATGCGGCATAAACATGTACCAAAAAGGTTGCAAGTGCACAACCGT
>BQKN01062952.1:202503-219967 GCA_022839385.1 Asparagus kiusianus
TGATGCGGCATAAACATGTACCAAAAAGGTTGCAAGTGCACAACCGTGTCAAGTTATAGTATTTAAGATATCGATCCCACGAGGAAGGTGTTTTGTAGGAGAAAATATGAAATCGGTTCTTATGTTATGTGCGTGACAAATAGGAGTGATAAGTGAATGTGATTGTGAAGAGATTGAGAGAGTGCAAATGGTGTGTGGATAGGTGCAAAGAGTAAGTGTGAGTGGATTTGAAAAAGAATGAGTAATAAGGTGAGAAGGAAAAATGAATAAAATCAAGAAACAAATAAAAAATCAAGAATGAAGAACAAAATTCTAGAATAAAAGAAAATACAAGAAATTAAAGATGGTGGATTCAATTCTAGATATGGGTAATCTAAAATTGAACCCACTTCTTAGAAAAGGGTGATTCCCTAGAGGGTTCTAGCCTAAAGGCGAATCAAATAAAATAAAAATAAACAAAAAGAAAAACTAAACCCAAGAGGGTTCTAGCCTCAAGGTGAATAGTATAAGAAATTAAAATCTAACTACAAAATAAATTGTAAAATCTAAACTACAAAATAAAATTGCAAGAATTAAATGCAAGGAAATAAATCTACTCTATAAGCATAAAATAAATCTAAGGCAAGAGGGTTCTAGCCTCTTGGCTATTTAACAAGAAAAATAAAATCTAATTACAAGCATGAAAATAAATCTAACTAATAAGCAATAAAAGAGAAATAAAAGAGAAAAAGGAAAGAAATGCAAACCTTCAAATAATTCTCCATCTTCATCTTCATCTTCATCATCCAATAAAGAGAAGAAGAGAAAAATTTAAAGTGGTGAAAAAATTATTATTATTAATTGCAACAAAAAGTTACAATTTTGGAAGGCCTTCTCAATTAAGAGTAGCCCTCCTCTCCAAAAGGAGTTACAAAAATTTTCACCCTCTAACCCCTCACTCTCTACCCCTATTTATAGTAAACATCAGTAAATGAGAGCCATTGGATTGAAATCTTATCCAAAAACAACAAAAATCAGCCCTTAATTCGTAACAGAATTGTCAGTATCGATGCCAGCATCGATACAGGTATCGATGCCGGCATCGATGCCTGCATCGATGCAGGTATCGATGCCCTATCAAAATTCTGCCTTCACGGATGGCTTCGTCTCGTCGAGATAGGCGATTTTCATATATTATATATTAAATTCCGCCTTCCGGATTGAGAGATATCGTCGTTTCTTTACGGCCAACCATCTTGAATATATTTTTTTTTTCATATTTGATTTTTTTATTTTCTCCGGCTTCTACAGGCTACTCGGCTTGATTCTGGGCTTGGGCTTTTTGGCTCTTGCCTGTGTTCTTCATTTAATTCATGGGTTTTTGTTGAGAGATTGGAGTTTGAGCTTTATTCTTCATTAACCTGCAATTAAAAGATAAAAACAATTATTAGTGGTATATTTATTCATATAAAATAGATAATGAGGGTATAAAATTGTAATAAAATGTGATTATCAGGCGCTATCATAGCTCGTTCATGGAAAGACTTAATCCGCCAAGGAGAACAAGTCGAGAGCATGCTCAAGCGTATGGATACTGAAGAGCCATATGAATTTCAAGGGGGTGATGACCAAGACATCTTGGTAGTGGAAGCCACCTCCTCATCCAAACCCTATTCACAACAGAGGGGCAATGCTTCGAAGCACCAGAAGTCTACAATGGCGTCTGTTGAGTTTGCCGACTCAGACCCAAACTGTGGGACTGACTGCGAAGACTGGGCTACTGCTAGTCGAAGGTGATCGGTGACGCTTAAATGCATCAATCGCTAGAAGACCTGCACCCGGCAACAACTTCATACCCATCCGTAGTAGAGACGATCTACTCGAGTGGACAATGTGTCAGCAGAGGATTTCATCCTTCAACTCTCGCGAGGTCAACTAAGGCATTTTTTCCCCTTAAACCCAGATTCTTACCGGAGTGGGGGTGGTCTCGGTTTCTTTGCGAAACCATATACTACCCCAAATCTCCTCCAAATTCCCCCGTTGATCCTTTTCATAAGGACAACAGGCCCACATAAACTATCGTCACCTCTGATAGTCAAATTTTGTTCTACCATGCGATGAACACCCCAATTAGAAATGGTGACCTACCATGCGATGTGTCACTATTCCAATCAATGTCGTTATACTCATTCCTGAGTCAATGAACGGCTTGCCAACCTCCCGCTGTGGCTGTTTGATCATGTCCAAAATGATTAATACACTCCCAATGGAGCATGAGGTTAAAATGACCTTTACATCTCCCACCTGGTCAAACCTTCCTACAGTTAGGACCAAAGCTAACTATCAAGTTAATTGCCACCTCTGATAGTCATTTCTCCACCAGTCTTATTCAACTGGACGATGGATCTTTTAAAACTATCAAGTTAACTGTTACCTCTGATAGTTTCCTCCGAATTTTCCCCGTCGATCCTCTCCGATAGGACGATGGGACAAACTCCTACTGTCATGTTAACCATTACCTCTGACAAAATCAACTTACCAATCCTCTCTAATAGGATGGTAACCCACAGAGTTGCTCAAATCGCAACAAACAATCCATGTCAAGTTAACACTACACCTCTGGCAGAATCCAACTTACCAATCCTCTTCAATAGGATGGTAGGTCATCAAAGTCGTTCCGATCACGACAATCCTTGTCAAGTTAACACTACACCTCTAACAAAATCAACTTATCAATCCTCTTTAATAGGATGGTAGGTCCTCAAAGTCGCTCAGATCGTGACAATTCCTATCACGTTAACACTGTCATTCCCGCAAATGGCATTGTCCGATCAGTCGTCACACTCATACGTCCCTGAACGACCTGATCCTTTCTGAGCATTCTAATATCCTTAGAACAATCGATGTGTAGTAGCCTACCGTGTGATGGCTTTTATAACAATCAATCGTCACACTCGTACGTCCCTGAACGATTTGAGTCCCCCATCATCTTTTTTCCCACAAAAGGCGTTGTTGTTTGATAGTGACCTACCATGCGATGTGCCGCTATTTCAGGGTTCGTCTTTGCCCCAAGAGAAGACAAATCAGGGTTCATTTTAGCACCAAGAGAAGACAAGCTTCTCCTTAGACTCCAATGGGTATACGAGTATAAACTATTTCCCAAACCTCTAACCAGTGCAAAAGTATAAACTGCTCCTTTCCTCCAACCGGTGCACGAGGTTAAACTGCTCCCTTTATTCCAACTGGTGCATGAGTCTAAACTGCCCCTTTATACTCCCACTGGTGCAAGAGTATAAACTGCTCCTTTCCTCCAACCGGTGCACGAGGTTAAACTGTTCCCTTTACTCCCACTGGTGCAAGAGTATAAACTGTTCCCTTTACTCCAACTGGTACATGAGTCTAAACTGCCCCCTTATACTCCGACTGGTGCATGAGTCTAAACTGCCCCCTTATACTCCCACTGGTACAAGAGTATAAACTGCTCCTTTCCTCCAACCGGTGCACGAGGCTAAACTGCTCCTTTACTCTAACTGGTGCATGAGTCTAAACTGCTCCTACCCTCCGCCTGGTATACGAGGTTAAACTGCTCCCTACGCTCTTAATCCAAGTGCCTCGAAAGGCTAAGGATAGAGGAGAAATTTTAGCATTGAGCCTAAGAGAAACTCCTCGACAACTTACCATGCTAGGGGCAAGAGCATGGCTAGTCCAACTCAAACGGCAGTTGGTAAAGACAAATCAAGTCCGTTGATAGCTGAGGGTTTGCTCAAAATCCTAAAAGGCGATCATTAGCTGCAAGTGAAGAGGTCAACTTCGCCGAGCTCGTTGGAGGGATCCATACTCCATCTGAGCAGGGATCACTTTACAGGTCTTCATATCCAAAGTGTTCTAGATCCCATGCGGCTTGATTCAGGTCTGAAAATTTTGGAGGGGGTTTTGTAGGCAATAAAAATTGCTTTTAATCCTTATCAGAGAAGTTCAGAATAAAACTACTAAAACCTCGCCCGAAATAGCAAAAAGGGGAAAAAACTAATAAAAAGGGGGAAAACGCTGATATCTCCCAAACCGTAAGGAATTTGGCGAAACAGAGGAAGCGAATCGAAGCCTTTGGCTCAGTTCGGATGGCTCCGTCTGGTCGAGATAGGTGGTTTTCATATATAATTTGTACAATTCCGACTTACGGTTTGAAAGTTACGACATATTCTTCGATCCATGCTCAGGAGCTCACCTAACGGCTTGAAGCTCGCCTGCAGACCTAGGTCCGCCTGTAGTCCCCAGCTCGCCTAAAGGCTAGAGCTCGCCTAACAGCTTGAAGCTCGCCTGCACACGAGCTCGCCTGATGGTATTGAAGCTCGCCCGAACGAGGTCCGTCTATACAGGCTCGCATGCATACCCCAGCTCGCCTGCAAGCTCGCCTGCAGACCCAAGTCTGCCTACAGTCCCAAGCTCGCTTGCAGACCCAGCTCGCTTGCAAGCTTGCCTGCAGACCCAGCTCACCTGCAAGCTCGCCTGCAGACCCAAGTCTGCCTGCAGTCCCAAGCTCGCCTGCAAACCCAGCTCGCCTGCAAGCTCGCCTGCAGACCCAAGTCTGCCTGCAGTCCTAAGCTCGCCTGCAGATCCAAGCTGCAGACTCGCCAGCTCACTGTCAACTGTCCACTTGGAGTATGGGAACAGTTACATCAGTGGTCAAATCCCACAAATCAAGGGAAAAAGCATGGCGCTCCTCACCTAGCAAGGATAGGACGGCTGGCAGGACCCCCTAAGTGGTCACATCCCACAGCTAGGGCGGCTGGCTCTCTCACCTCTATAAGTGGTCAAATCCCACAAATCAAGGGAGAAAGCATGGCGCTCCTCACCTAGCAAGAATAGGGCGGCTGACAGGACCCCTAAGTGGTCACATCCCACAGTTAGGGCAGCTGGCTCCCTCACCACTATCAGTGGTCAAATCCCACAAATCAAGAGAGAAAGAATGGCGCTCCTCACCTAGCAAGAATAGGGCGGCTGACAGGACCCCCTAAGTGGTCACAACCCACAGCTAAGGCGACTGGCTCCCTCACCACTATTAGTGGTCAAATCCCACGAATCAAGGGATGGCCCATGCCATCTCTTGCCTATTAAAACGCATTTTTAGCCAGTAGGACAAAGGGGATTGGCTGCTGCTTACTCGGCTGGCTAATCTTCCAAAGGTTGAACCTTGGCTTTGCTAAAGGCTCCCTCATTTGAAGAGACTCGTCGGAACTCTCCGACTTGAGGCTCTCGGGTAGACTCGAACCCACTTACATCGGACCTTCTACTGCGTACTGAAGCTCCAGCAGCAACTTCGATCGGATCGTCCAAGGGAAGCAAACTCGATGCGAGAATTGAGTGAGGCGTCCTATCGCTACCGAAGACCCCACGTTAAACAAGGAGGGCATTCCCTCCGCTTCTGTTGTAAACATTTGATTATTAGTTTGTAATAAGCTATTCTTATCAATACAAACAAAATTCCTATTTTCGGGAGATCAAAATTTACACCTACAGCTGGCTAGACTCAGCCCTCTGACTTGACTCAGGCAGCTAACGAGATTATTGAGTTTGCAACTCTCTCATCTGTTGCATAGTCAACTCCATCTCCATTCTCATCTTATCTCTGATTTCTTCTTGATACTTAGCCAGAGTTTTTTTGTAGCATTTGAGCTAATTGATCAGGTGTTATTGTGAATACTTCTCTAGCCTATCCTACACTGGACATTATGTTGTCGGATGTAACTACAAAACAAGTATCTGAGACTCCTCATCTGATGATAACCCTTTGTGCATTCTTCTGTAATCTCTACATTTAGTGGCCCTTAATTGTAGCCGTGACATTCTATGAGAGAGCCCTTGATCAACTCTTCCTCATGGAGAAAAATCAGGGTCAGAATTGGTTGAATGTTGTTTCGCTCTATTTGTCATATTAATGGTGACCTCTGGAAGATCATCATCTTCAACGGTAGATCTTCTCTTGTGTAAATGCCTCAGCTTGGGCTTTGACGTTTCAGTAGAAAGTCTTTGGAATACAGAGAATCTTGGTGGTGAGGCTTTGGAGCAGCTACATTTAAATAACACTTCTTTGATGAGCCTATCACATGCACAATAAGGGCTTGTTTCTCGAACAGTCTTCTTCCAAGACTTATTCTTACTTCCAGTCTGATAGTACAACTCGTCGGTATGATAATCAGAGTAACATATCAACTGTTGGTGTGGTTGAGCCTTGTTGACATTCTTAAGATGACTTGCCATCACCTTTGAGTGATCCTAGGTCATATCAGGATTCACACGATTAGAACTACCCCCTTGCGGGTGCGGAGTTTTAATGGGCTCCTGTGTTCCGATGCGAACTCCGAAGCGTGTGGAAATTGGAATTTTCTCCTCCGCAGATTTCTTTGACTTGGCGAGAGGATGCGAGCCACCCCCTGCGTGAGAAGTCACTTGGGATTTATTCATCGGACTCAAGGGTTCTTTGACTGGAGCTTTACCTTAATTCTCGTGTGAAGGATCAAGGCGATCTACCATTGTAATTCTAAACTTTGACAGGTCAGGACTGACCCAAGGCTTCATTGGTGGAGTAGTAGATGTGGTTGTAGCAGACGAGCGAGGACTAGACGTCGACGGAGTCAAAGGAGAGCCCTTGGGGGATGGTCTTTGTCTGAGACACTTGCGTGTGTCTCAAATACGGCTCCCTTTGCTAAGACAACTGCTGGTGTCTCGTATAAGGTCCCTTTGTCTAAGACACTCGCAAGTGTCTCGGTTTAAGTAAGTATTCTACAATTCTGATTCTCGCGTAAGTTGAAATTTTGGGATCCAAATTTTTTGAATTCTCTATGATTCTTTGAACACCATTTCCTTCTTCCCTTCTTATGATTATTGCAAAAGGGCACGAGCACGAGTGGTGTTTGCACGACACTTTTGAATACGCTCTTTAAGGGTCGAACGAGCTCTTTTGACGAGAACTCATTCCTCCGTCATTAACTTAGCAAAAATACGAGTGGTTTATCATTGAGGCAACTGGACCACTTGTTGTTTGCTCGACTCTAGATCCGCATAGTAGCAAACTCCGTCGACTTGTTCTAAGGCTTTAGCCATTTGACAAGCATGGCGTTGATGTTGTCTCTGACGAGACCTCTTCGTCAGTGCTGGTGAGCTTTGATTTAATGACTCCTTAACTAGAGAGGAGTCCTTGTAAGCAAAGGTCTCGACCTTGTTGATTGTCGGAGAAGCATTGTTAGGGGTAGCCTTAACAATAATCGGGAGAGAGTCTTCACCCGTAGCCTTCATTGGAGTTGAAGACTGAAAACCTTTTTTGAAGATAAAATCTTCCTACATTTGCGAGATGAGGAAGATCTTTAGGATGAGGATGACAGATGCTCCTCAAACTTTGCTTGGTCGAATTCATACTCAATCGTGGATTCAATAAGGATCTTGATCGGTTGTGACACGACGGTCTCGGTAGCGAGACCGTTAGCTCCCACTATGATCGTCAACGTGTTTGCATCAGAAATTAATTTATTTATGAACTCATTACAATTTATTTATCAAATACAATGAATTCTAAGAAAAAAAATCTTTTTATAAGACTTCTCATTACAAACAAACAACTTCCTAGAAACACACGCAGGAACATTTATCGTTCGCTGTTTGCGTAGGATCATTGCCTATGCCGGGGGTGCGTTAGCCCGTGGACAACCAAATCAAAGATCCAAGTTGAAACATGAAGAAGACTTAAGGTCAATGTTTCATTTTAGAAACAAAGACAGCAGTGAATATCTTAGCAAAGTAAGATAAAATACTCTTCATGAGATTAAGTCAAAGCTTAGATCTTAAGAAATCATAAGAGCTCTGAAAGGCTTGTACGTGATGAAGACTCTCTCTCTCTCTCTCTCACTTGCTTAGAATGCTTAAATATCTGTTCTATTCTGCTTAATAATACCTCATCCTCCCTCAGTAATGGTCCTTGGAAGGTTTTTATAACTCATAAGAACTGTAACTAAAGTCTGAAGTTGAAACAAAACAAATCGACAAAATCCCTATTTCCGAGACAGTCGCGACTGTCTCAGAAACAGGGTTTGTTCCTATCCATTTTGCAACCATTCCCACTATGCTTTAATGCTATTATTTTTTTAGTTATTAGCGTGATTTTCGCTTGTAACGTATCCCTCATGATTATGGATTGTCCCCAATAATTATGAAGCCACGTAGATCGCTCAAAACTCAAGAAAACCGTCACTAAGCCCAGTCTAGTTTCGAGATAGTCGCAAGTGTTTTGGAAACTACGGTTTGCCTTCATAGCTTCTGAGATAGCCGCAAGTGTTTCGAAAACTATGATTTTCCTTCATAGCTTCCGAGACAGCCACAACTATCTCAAAAACTATAAGTCTTCTTATAGTTTCTGAGACACGTTTTGTGCTTTGAAACTTGTGTGATGCACTTCTTGGGCATTCCTTAGTTGATTTTTTGAGTTGAAGATATTTATTAACTTTTGTCAAAGCATCGCAAAGATCGTTGAATCTTCTCTTTAGTTCCTTGCAATATTAGGAGTCGTTTGACGAGATAGGAAGCTTTCGAGTCGACTCAAAGCGTGTCGACCGACACCCTTGAGTCGGCATGAAGAGACTTGGCTTCAGAGGTTGGTCTTCTACCGAGACACTTGCTAGTGTTTTGGACAAAGCCGCCTTTCAAGTCGGCATGGAGGGGGTCTCGTCTCAGGTATCATCTCGAGATGTTGACTTCTATTGGCCTTCAAGTCGACACATGTGGTGTCGTCTCAGTTCGCCATTCGAGTCGACATAGGAATTGTCATCTTCATCTAGTTGACACTTATCTCATCTTGACTTCGAACTATCATCTCGTCTCAGATTTCAAGTCAGCTATTACCGCCTCTCGAGTCAACACGAAGGGATTTCATCTAGGACTTTGAGTCGACTATCAATGCCTTTCGAGTTGACGCGAAGGAGATCTCTTCTCGGGTCTTCGAGTCGACTGCTAATGCCTTTCGAGTTGACACAAAATAGGTCTCGTCTCGGGTCTCGGCTTAGACTTCGAGTCGACTGCCAACGCCTTTCGAGTCAACACGAAGGAGATCTTGTCTCGAGTCTCGTCTCAGACTTCGAGTCGACCGCCGACGACTTTCGAGTTGACACGAAGGAGATCTCATCTCGGGTTTTGTTTCGGACTTCGAGTCGACCGCTAACGCCTTTCGAGTCAACATGGAGGTGTCATCTGGTCTGGTTGAGATGTCGACCGCCTTTCGAGTCGACACAGGAGGTGTCGTCTCGTCTGGTTGATTAAGATGTCGACCTTTACTCAGTTTGTAGGGGTCATCGGACTGTGATTCCCATTGTTGATTTGGCTCCTTAGTCATCCTTTGGCATCAAGTGATTCTCTGTAACTCAGATGATGATGTTTATCGCCTTCCTTTCAACTTGAGCTTATATGTGATACCCTATAGGTAATTTTTGATGCCTACAATCATAAGTCGACTAATTTATGATTTCAAGATTGTTGACCTTTCTTTTGACTTTCATTTGAATTTCATGGATTCATGGACACTTATTATTTTTATTCATAACTTTTGTAACTTTCATGACTTGTTTTCATTTAAAAATATCTTTCATTTTTTATTTCATGATCTATATATATATATAGATAAATCTACATGTTGTTTTTGTTTGTGTATTGAGACACCATTTTCACAATAATATATCTATGTGTGCTCTCAATCAATCATGATTTATGTTGGATAACTTATGATTTTTTGGATTTATTGATTAAACGTTTGATCTTTGATCTTTTAAATCTTTTATTTTCATTTTTGAAGATTTTTGTTTGATACATTTATGTTTGAGACCTTTATAACACCTTTCTTAATGTTATATACATATATGTGTTCCCTTGGTCTCTTCAAATATAAGTTGTCTTTTATGCTTTTATATATCTATGTATGTTTGCTCACCTAATATTGCTTTATAATTTTTATATATATGCTCTTAGGCATTTTGATAGGGGGTGCTTTTTTCTATATTTATTTTTTACTCACCTATGCTTATTGATAGGGGGAGCTTTTGCTCTCTTTATTTTTATTTTTTCCATTTTGATGTTGACAAAGGGGGAGAATAAGTGGTTTGTGAGTAAGTATTTAGTTCTTTTCATGCATGTGGATCATAATTTGTATATTCATTTGATATCATGTATATTTTATATTTATTTGCGTAGATTGTTTGTCATCATCAAAAAGGGAGAGATTGTTAGGTCTCATGTTTATAAGACTATATATCTAATCTAGTTTTGATGATTAACAAACAATTCCTAATGTCATGTTGTCGAGGGTTTACATTTTTTTGTTAGGTAAAACTACACAAATAACATCTTGTTGGAGGTTGGATGGAATTTAGCGTAAACGATCACATTCAAAGGAGATTGGAAGGAATACCAAAATGAAGATAATACACTCAAGTCAAAGATTCTAGATCAAGCTTCATCCGCAACCAAGATTGAGCTTCAATGAGAGATCATTAGCTTTGGTATAGTGTTTTAGTTTTTAGGAGTTTATACTTGTGTGCAAATCAAGCTCAATATTATACACACTCACATCATTTTTGTTTTATTTGCTTTCAAGTTTTAGCCACATAAATATGAAATAAATGGATATAGTTATATACACACATAATTGTTTCATGCTTATACGTGCTTGAAATGATTTTATTAAAATCAAGCTTTAACATATTCAAATCAATGAAATCATGTCTTTCGTTTTCGTACTTTTGTAAAGTCTATTAACATCTTTTATAAAGTCTATTAATCCACTTAAGAGAAGTTTCAAACCTGTTTGAAAACATTGTGTCAAAATCATGTGTTGTTGAAACTTCATGTTTTGGACTATTTTGTAAAATGAATAGATTTTAGAAATGGGAAATGCAATTTAAAATTTTTCTGTAACATGTTCATTTTCATAATTATAAACATTTCCAAGTTTTACAATTTTTGAAATTTATTTTATATTTTTAAAGAGGTTTCAAGTTGATTTTTACTGTTCATATTAGGTCTTGTGCACATTTTAAGTCGACTTGCTATAGTACCAAGTCGACTTATAAAGTGTTGCATAGATAGCGTTTTTAATCTGCTAAGTCGACTCATAATATAACAAGTCAACTTATACTATATAAGTTGACTCATACCTGACATAAGTCGACTTATAATATGGCTATTTTCTAGGTTTTGTTATTTTTAATGTTTTTAGTAGCTTTTGTTGGTTCCTTGGGGCTACTATATATACCACTTACCCTCTAACTTCTAAGGATACGTAAAAAAGTTTTATTACAAGTTTTACAAGGGTTTTAGTTTGTTTAAGTGTGTTTTTACAAGAGTTTATGTGAATAAGTTTTCATAAGAGGAAGAGATCATCTATTTTGTGTTTGGGCTTCAATTTCATACTCTCTCACTCTTATTTTTAGAGAAGTTTTTTCTAAACTTAATTTATAGATTTATATATTTATTTATTGATTAATCATTTCATTAAGCTAGATTTCATATTGAATTTAGTTTTGCTTATTGCTTATTGTTTACACCCACCCACTTGAGCTTAAGTATTTCATACATAGTATATTGGGGTTGTGAGGTTGTAACATTAAGAGTGAGATTAATTGTGTTCTCATCTTGTTTAGAGAACAAGCCTTTTGTATATGTGCCTAATTGTTGAGTGACGCATTGTAATACACAAGGACACTGAGAGGAGTGTGTGGTGAGATACATGGTCAATTCTAAGAGGAGTGGCATCGGTAGTAAAGCTTAGGGATAGGTGATAAATCCAAGCACTTGAGGAAGGTGACACGTGAGAGACCAACACTTAGAGGGTGTATTGCATGATTATAAGTCTAAGAGTTGTAAGAGTTTTTAGTGAGCTAGAAAACCGATTGTGTAAACGTTTTCGGTGAATGTTGAAAACTGATTGTAATGGTGGAGATTCTCCTCGTGAGTGAGGAGCAGAGACGTAGGTCAATGGTGACCGAACTCCATGATCATATTGTGTGTTTGTGTTTGTCATTGGCGCTCTTATTGTTGTGTTCATCTTATATCACCTATTGTGCTCATTTATATTGTCTCATGTTTATATCACCCTTAGTTTAATTGCATATCATTGCTCATATATATTGTTGTATATCATATTTGGTAGGATATTTTTAATAAGTTTTAATTTGACATTAATATCAGATTAGATTAGCATATACCCTATTCATCCCTCTCTAGGGTAATTTTAATTAATCGACTGACAGACTATTTTCCAGAATCTTTTGGGTTTTGGTTTGGGCTGTTTGAGTCTGGGTTTGTACTAATATATATATACATTTTTGTCACGAAAATTTCATCTTTTCATCTGCTTTTCTAAACCTGAGCAGCCTCACTTCTTCTCTCTCAAAACCCTAACCCTAAATTGAGATTTCAGGAGAGCTTTGTGAAGCGAACACTGAGAGGAGGACGAGATTTGTGACGTTTGGTGACAAGGGATTGATTCCTGCTTGTTTCAGAGGGATTTGCACGTGGTGAAAGGCAAGATCACCTCCTTAATTAAAAATTAAGTATTTATGGTTAAAAATTAAGATTAAGTATTTATGTGATAATTGAGATTAATCTGATATTTAGGGTTAATGTAATGTGTTAGAGCCTAATCTATGATGTTAAATTTTAAATCACTGATATGAATAGTAAAATAAATATGTATGTCGAGTGTAGATGATCATGATTATTAGAGTGGTACTTAACTTGTTATTTTCATTTTAAATTGGTTTAAACATCCTAATTAATTAAATTGAACAAGAGTTTAGTTAATTGAAATGTTAAACCCTAGATTTATGAATCTACATGAGTTTTTAATCAAATATATTAAAAAACCAAATTTTGAATGAAAATAAACAAAACCCAAAACCTGGCAGTTTCGGTCAGGTCAGTCGACTGACCATAAACATCAGTCGACTGACGAAAATGCTTCAGCCTTATGCACATAGCCAATTAGTCGACTGAAGCTCTTGTCGGTCGACTGATCAGGCCCGAGTTTTGAACTTTTTACATGTGAGTTAGGTTTACAAGTGTGTAGTACAAGTCGTGAGCTGATATTTACGCATATTTTGAGGAGTACATGTACTAAGTGTGTGTACACACGAATCCATCATTTGGAGTAGCCAAATAGTGAGCATCATTATGAGTAATGGTTATTATAGTTTATTATAGTTGCGAATGTTTGAGTGGGGTTAGTTGGTACCCACAATGAGACCTCGGATGGACTACACTGCGAGTGCGTTAGTCAGTATACTGCAATGAGACCATGATGGACCCCCCTTAATTTTATATTTATGGTTTAGTATAGTAAAGTAAACCCTAAATACCCTAAACAATATTTAACACATTGGTTACTTTCAAAAAGATTTCGACTTTGATGAATTTGTAAATAAAACATGTAACTTTGTTTCGTTACCAACATCCGTCGACTGATCAAGAGAATCACTCGACCGAACTGGTCTTCAGGATGCAAAATATCTCTCTGGTCGGTTGACTGATCAAAGAAACCAGTCGACCGATTTGTCAGCGGGAAGTTAGGATTTTTGCTCTGGTCGGTCGACCGAACATAGGCATCAGTCGACCGATCAATGGCTGAATGCTTGTGCACGTTTGTGCACGTCATTACCCGGTTGACCGATGAGATTTGTCGGTCGACTGATTTAGGCTATATTGCATATGTTGATTCTGTCCATGCATGTTTAGTTGCAAACACGAAGTGCGAGTCACACGTCGATATACGTGCGAGACCATGAGAGGACACGTACTAGATTTGAGCACGTACGAGCCCATTGATACGCGTAGTCTAATACTTTGCATTTGTCATGATAGGGGGTGACGAGTTTTGGTTTACGATAGTTGTGGATGGTCGAGTGCGTTAGTCTGTGCACCGTAATGAGAATGCGGTTGACTACACTCTGATTGCGTTAGTCCGTGCACCGCAATGAGAATGCGATCGACTGCACTCCGTGATGCATCATTGTTTTGGCGGTTGAGTGCGTAGGTCCGTACACCGTTTTTTATAGTGGGTGACTGCACTCCGAGTGTGTACGTCCGTGAGCCGCATGATATTATGGACGACTACATTTTATATATTTAGGAAGCCTAGAGCTCAGGTGAGTATTAATTATGAAAGTAGGCCAACAATTGACATTCTTATAAGACAGTGAATACTTTGACGAGGCTTACATAGGATTGTACACTTGCTTCCATGCCACCTACCCGAGGGTAGTGTGTGACACTATGATACGATATATATGACTTAATTTGGATAAGATGTTGATGGCGTATTTGTTCTTTTGTTAATCATTATTATTCATCGGATTTTGTAGTACATATTTAACGATCGACAATTTGACATACATGGTATATATGATGGTTTCCGTGTTTGGATTATTTCACTCGATGTATTTATTCTCGTGTTGTGAAATTCTAAATCTCAATTCCTCTGTGCATATGATTTATATATCTATATATGCTATAACCTGTATTTTTATACACCAAACACCCTTCCCCCTGGAGGAGGTGGAGATGTTCTCACTAGCGTTTTGACGCTCGTTGTTTCTATATTTTTCAGGCCGCCAGTTAGGCGTTCCGAGAGCTGCAGGTTGACGGAGACTGAGTATAGATTTCTGTCATGTATGTATATATATATATATATATATATATACTCAACAGTAGTTTATTATTTGTTTTTAGTCTTTAGAGATGTATTTCATTTTGGAGGCTGAGTGCCATAGTACTATTTTCATTTGACTCTTGTGTTTGATATTCCATACCAAAATGTCTAAAGCTATGTGTAGATATCTGATGGTAGAGAATCAAATGTCTGAACATAAATCAGACGTTTAATGTCACCCACTAGACGACTTGATTCTTCTTTACTATTAGTCTTTCAATCTAATTTGTCTCGTTCCTTCATTGTTTTGCCTCAAATCTTCTTATGACTCTTACTCTTACAAGCTATGATAGAAATAAAATATACATGTTTCTAACACATTTCTACCATATTTCTAAGGTCAAACATTGAGAAAACAAAGAGAACTAGGGTTTGCGTGAAGACCTATAGATATAATGATTGTGTTTTGGTAAATCCTATTGGATCTCATCAAATCTACTCCAGCACATTAGGGAAATCATCACAAAAGCTGCAAGAGTTTTAGCATGATTTATAGGGGTTTTAATAGATCCAAATGATATCAAACAGGAAGATAATAAATAATAATAATAATAATAATAATTAAAAATAAGAAGTTGGAGAAACCCTCACCTGATAAGAAGATCAACTTTTTCCCACTGCAAATCCTCTCACTCTGGGATAAATATAGGCTATGTACCTATTTGCAAAATAACCCTATTACTATTTATTTTACCTTATAATCTTTAAGATTACATATGCAAATCTCCTTTACTATTTGGTCCATTTCATGATTAATTTTTCATGAATCTCACTTTAATAAAGATGTACTTCAGTGAAATTTATCATATCGAGTTGAAATAATTATATATTTTATAAAGATCCCCTCAATTAAATAAAATATTTAATTAAAAAATTCGAGGGTTTATATGAGGTTTTCAAATTATTAGAGAATTTAAGATCTAGGAGACAAGAGAACTGCAGTCTGAGATCAAAGGAGGGAATCTCATCAAGAGTCTTTCCAACTTTAATTCTGGCATCACAACTGTGCAAAGTATGACCCATGTGACCACAAAAATGTACAACAAAGAAATCTCTCACAATTCACTTTAATTTTGATTTCTTCCAATTTAGGAGTATAAGAAGGACAACTAATCTCAACAGTTAGTTGAAAAGAATCTTAATTTTACTCGGAGAAATCTTCACCATGGCTAGTGTGGGAAGGGGTTTCCATCTTCGAGGAACTTTCCTATGAGAGATCCAAGTTTGTGCCTAATTGTGGAGCTTGAAGAGCAAGGGAGATTTTGTGTAATTGGATCCATACAGGAGAGGTTTTGAACATGTTTTTTTTTCAACTTTCATGTTTCTTTCTCCCTTAGAGATTAGGATAACATCATTTCGATATGACCAAGAACTTTTTTTGTGATTGATTTTAGCACACCTTTGATTTTGAAATAGGCTAGGCCCACATTTGGGAAGGCTGCAAAGATAGATACTTGATCTTTAGGATCTTACACATCGAAGATGTTTTTTTGTTGTTGCTAATTTTATAGTTTTTATCTGTAACGCCCCACCCCGGAATCCCGGAGTCGGTGCGCTATTAGATCTGATGGACTGGCCTCACAAACCACCACATATCTTTTCAGCACGTTTTGTCCTCACTCACGTGCTCCCTGGAAAACTTCTCAGGGGGTCACCCATCCTAGAATTTCTCCAGGCCAAGCACGCTTAACTTTGGAGTTTCTAAGAGTTGGGTTCCCGAAAAGAAGATGCATCTTGGTGGTATGAGTATTCCAATCAAATCTATCAATACTAATCACATCACCCTCTCAAGGGTTGGGGTATTACATACTCCCCCACTTAAACTCACAACGTCCTCGTTGTGTCAAATCATATCATCCAAGACCGTACCATCCGTGTGAGACTCTAGAGGTGGCTCCTACGGCCTCAAGAGGTGGCTCCCGCCCTCTCGACGTAGCACTTTGCGCCGTATAGCACTTAGCTCTCACAATTCCGGTTGGTTTTGCTCTGATACCATTTGTAACGCCCCGCCCTGGAATCCCGGAGTCGGTGCGCTATTAGATCTGATGGACTGGCCTCACAAACCACCACATATCTTTTCAGCACGTTTTGTCCTCACTCACGTGCTCCCTGGAAAACTTCTCAGGGGGTCACCCATCCTAGAATTTCTCCAGGCCAAGCACGCTTAACTTTGGAGTTTCTAAGAGTTGGGTTCCCGAAAAGAAGATGCATCTTGGTGGTATGAGTATTCCAATCAAATCTATCAATACTAATCACATCACCCTCTCAAGGGTTGGGGTATTATACTTTATCATGATGTTATTGTGATGATGTTGAAATGATTGAAGGGGAGTGTTATTTTATTATTTTATTTTTTATTATTTTTGTTGTTGATGAGGAAACTAATTGTTTTTGTTTGTATTGGGAGATTGTTAATATTACGGGTTTAATTGTTAAGCTTACGGGTTTAATTGTTAAAGTTACAAGTTTGTTGTTAAGGTTATGGATCGGTTGTTAAGGTTACGGGTCAGTTGTTAAGGTTATGGGTTGGTTGTGAAGGTTACGGGTTGGTTGTGAAGGTTACAGGTGTGTTGTTAAGGTTACGAGTTTGTTGTGCAGGTTAACTTCACAACCAAAGCGTAACATTCATAATCAACGCATATCCTTAATAACAAACCCGTAACCTTAACAACCAACCCGTAACCTTCATAATCGACCATTATCCTTAACATTGAATATTCTAAAAATATTATGGCTGTAGGGGTT
>BQKN01062952.1:224967-241616 GCA_022839385.1 Asparagus kiusianus
TAGATTCTTATCGTGAGCTAGCTCAATAAGCTACTCGAAATGATGATTGGCACCACCTATTGTGATTTGCACTCTTCATGATCTATAGGTAGAAAAAATTAAATTATTTTAAAAATTTTAATTATTATTTTAGCTATGTACAAAGGGGACGGCTACTAAGTAGTCTTAAAAATAAACATATTAAGCTAGTTTGATTCCCATTCAGAAAGGATCCGAACTTCATGCAAATTTTATCATGTACGTTTAATAATGTTCTCAACAAGACATACAATGCCTACTTTGAATTTAATGAGCTGATTAGTCTACCTCATGATAAGGTTTGAACTCACCAGCTCACAATATCACGTGTGTGCTTGTGTACACTTTAAAAAAGGAGAATTCGTAATATCTTTATGGATTTTGATAATGCCCCTTATTATTTAACTAGAGGATAAACACAAACACATTATTGGTGAGAGTAAGCTAGAATATAAAAAGATAGTATAGACTTAACAATTCATCTAATCTTTTTAAAATTACTGGATCCAAGCAATGATTAAATCATATAAAAACATCTAAATCCACGATCAGATATTTTTTTTTGATGAAAGTGGTGTTTAGGGAGTATATAATATTACAATTTTGCTATATATTGTTCAGAGCATCCCACATGTAGGATATTATTATATGATTTATTGTATGATATTTTTATATGATTTATCATCCACATATAAAAGAGGCATTCCAAGTCAAATAAGGAGAAAAGGCTTCCTCTTTCTGCATGCCCCCTTCAGAGCTCCCCCCCTCTGCCCCTCCCACCCAAACTACCCCACGTGTTCTCCTCCTTTTATTATCCCCTCCCTCTTTGATTCCTTCTTCTCTCCCTTCTACATACCCTTTAATTTTAAACTAACCTTTCTCTAACATTCCCTCACTAAACTCATCATCCCTTATTGAATACCACCACATTCCATCTATCCCAACCCGCCCTCAATTCCTTCATTTAACCTACCAACCATGGATGAGGCTACTAAATCCCTCATAAACAAACTCAAAACCATATCTACCACTGGTCTCCCAAGAAAGTAGAGTCATTGTCATGTATGAGCATATCAAAGACTCCTTCAACCCAAAATAACCCATTTTTATTGTTCTCGTTGATAATGTAAAACCCCGAAAGAAATTTCTATAATATATATATATATATATATGTGTGTGAATTTTTGATAAGTAAATAATTCCCGTATGATGAATAATCATAAATATATGCATGTGTATATCTGATGAATGGTTTTATCAGTGTTTGGGAACCCAGCAGATATTTACAAGTGAGAGAAATCGAGTGAGTTGGCGATCAGCAAGTCAAATGCCATCAGCAGGCATTTTTGTGCTGATTGGTCGACCGGCGCGGTCGACCGGCGCGGTCGACCGATCAGCGATCAGAGAGTTTTATTTCAGGTTTTGGGTTTCGGGTGTTAGTTTTGGGTTTACGGGTTTCGGGTCGGGTTGGGGAGTTGGTATTTAAACCAACTCAACCCACAGGAGTCAAGGCCTGAACCCCCAATACGTAACCCTAGCCTCCTCCTCTTTCTTCTTCTTCTTCTTCTTCCTGAAACCCTAGCTGGGTTTTTGGCGCTGGATTTTGGGAATCTGGGAGCAGCTCTTGGGATCTTTCTTCTTCAGCGGGATTTAGGGTTCTCCCCAGCATCCAAGGCGAGTATCATCTCGCCCATTTCCCCCACCCCTTTTCTTTACTGTTTTATTGGGATTTTTCATGAGATTTTTGATGAGCCAAGAAGTATTTTCGTATAAAATGAGTTCTTTACAATAGGGATTGCAAGAATCAAGTTTTCAGTTCATAAAAATCTACCAACGTTTTGTCTAACGAAGATCTAGATCTGGGATTTCTTAAATAAGAGTTTAATCTAGTTTTACTGCCATTAAGACGTTTTGGGTTGTTTATCATAATTTCCGAATATTAAAAAGGTAGATTTAAACTTTGATTTGGGTTGCTATTCTTCAGTATGATGCTTAAATCATTTGAGCAAATGTTATCGTAGAATGCCAAAATTTTTGATTTCCAGGTTCAGCTGACAGAAAACCCAAGTCTGGGTTCTGTCCGCTCGGCGGTCGACCGACACGGTCGACCGCAGAGCTCGAGTTGGTGTTTCGGTTGACCGCAGAAACATTTCGGTCGACCGCGACACCATATCGGTCGACCGCGACACCATATCGGTCGACCGCGATGATATTTCGGTCGACCGCGATGATATTTCGGTCGACCGATGAGTATGGCGGGCGACCGTCAAGGGTTGTATCAGTGTTCGGTCGACCGTATCGGTCGACCGTATCGGTCGACCGACGACACTCTGTTGCAGATTTCCAGGTTTGCTGTATTGGACTGTTTTTACTCCTATTCGGAGTTTTGTTTGGTTTATCTGACCATGGTAAATAGTCCCACCATATATCCATGTATGATAGATGACCTGAGGGTATAAAGTGGGGACTTGCACACTGATATGAGTACGGATTTATATAAGCAGACTATTATATATATATCTCAGCGGCCGTTACACAATTTCACAGTCCTCGAGTGGGACATGCGTTGCTATTAAGTCCTTATGTTGGACGTTCACTCTGCTTAGTCCTCGTGTTGGACATGTATTGTTATTTAATTCTCGTGTTGGATATGCATTGTCACCCCGGTCCAAGCGTTGGACAACGGTCACATCCGGTCCAAGCGTTTGACAACGGTCACATTCGGTCCAAGTGTCGGACAACGGTCACATCCGGTCCACACGTTGGACAACGGCTATATTCAGTCTATGTTCTGGACACTTAATCGTTTTCGGACATATCATTCAGGTGTTTTTGACATGACACTTGTGGTAGCCTCGTCATGATTTCACTTATCAGTAGAAATGGGTTTGTATTCGTTTCCTTCATTGTTTATTGTATTAGATCTCGGGTTTAGTACTTAGGGATTTACAATTTGAGATACAAGGTATATACATGAGGGTTTCCTTGTTTGGATTATTTCGCTCGACGTACCTATGCTCGTGTTGTAATTTCCTAAGTACCAAAAACCCATTTGCTATTAGAATAATGATTTTATACTGTTATACATTAACTATATTTTCATATACAACGAGCCCTTTTCCCTTGGGGTTTGGTTGTGATGTTACTCGCTAGCGCTTTGACGCTCGTTGTCCCTCCCCCTTTCAGGTCACGAGCCAGGAGCACGGAGTATAGCAGGTTGATAGCGGATCACTTTAGTGTCCAGCTTTATATTTTAGCTGTGTATTATTTTTCCTTGGGCTCCACTGTAGTGATGTTAGACATTTGAGAATTTATTCTAGAAGTTGTAAAGGCTGTGTGTGCCTTATTTCCTTTGCTCAGACTTATTGTATTTTGAGATTTGTTAAGGAAAACTCCAGTTTATTCAGTTCAGGCTTTGACTATGTACTTCAGTTTATTTCGTTGATGAGACATGTTATGTTCTATCATTTTATTCAGTATTTGTCGATTCACCTTTTACTTGCTTTGTACCCACACCTGTTGTTGATTCCACTAGAGAGATAATAATTGTGATGGTGAAACATGTTGTTGCACGGTGTGGTGCATGGCAGGTTTGACATTCTTGGTTTCACCTCGGACTGCAGCCTTGTGTGAACCCAGGGGCGTCACATAAAGAGAGAGAGAGAGAGAGAGAGAGAGAGAGAGAGAGAGAGAGAGTGAGTGAGAGAAGTGATCCATAACCTTAACAATTGACCCGTAACATTAACAATTAACTCGTAACCTTAACAATTAACGCATAACTTTAACAATCTCTCAATACAAACAGTTACTTCACCTCATTAACAACGAAAATAATAAAAAACGAAAATAATAAAATAATCCCCATCAATCATTTCAACTATCATCTCAGTACATCATGATAAAAAAGAAAGAGAGAGAGAATGGTATTATTGTCTTCACATATTTTAATCTCTTGGGTTTTTTGTTTTTGGGGCTCAGAGAACAAAATATTTATTTTTGAGGGAAAAACATCTGTTAACAAAGTCTTAAGGGGGGAGCACGTTTTCTTGGGTTTTGGAGGCTGGAAGCATTTTCCCCAAAGAAAAAAGGTTTATGAAGTATAGAGGTAAGGGACTTTCTTCCTATATGTATCTACGAGGATAAAGAGAGGACGTTTTATCGTCATTCACCGCGTAGGTTCAGCCGAGCTCTGACTCATTATTAAAATGAAGTTTGAAAATTGACTGTTCCTGATTCAAGATCAGACTATGACTTATGTTCACTAACAAAGATGCGTAGCTTCTTACTTTTGTTGCTGTGTTCCCTAGCAACTTTTGGTATTGCATTCCGTAGTTATTTAAAGTGATTACATTCAAATTAAATCAAGTTATGTGTAGTTATTTAAAGAGAATCACATTCATTTTATAACAAATGTATATGATGTTCACAACGAACTCACTAGTTTATCTAGTAAATTTGATAGCTCATCATTAAACTAGAAGAAAACTAAAAGGTTATGGCAATGAGGAGAAAAGGCTACATACTAGTTGGCTTCGCTTTATCACAGAGAAAAAGTGAATCTAGGGGCATGAAAAGTGGAATATTGGGGCTTTTGGATATTACTTTACCATATCATTCACATTTTGAAATTAGTCTCCTAAATCTTAATATCATGAAATTGGTATTTAAATCTTTAACTGTTTTGAAAGTGTCACCCAAATCTTCATATAGTGAAATTAATCCCCCAATCTATCAAAATATTTTAAAATTGGTTCCCAACATATCTAATCTATTGCTAACGAGAGAGACTAATTTCAAAATACTTACAAAGATCTGGGAGATAAATTTTAAGATATGAAGATTTGAAGGAGTTATATCAAAATACTTAAGGATTTGGGGGACTAAATTCAAAATATGAAGGATTTCCGAGAGTAATGGAAAAAAACCCTTATTTTTTTGTCTTCAAGCTGGAAGAAAAGGATGAGAGACAATCTCTCGTATTTCGATATGGATCATGATATCAATCCTTCCACTCCGTGGGGTCAAATGACATGGATGCAAAAATTATTTACTCAATTAATATGAAATTCAATAAAATACAAACATGAAATCTGTTTAAATTTCAAACTTCAGTGTTTTGCTACTCTTTATACAATGAGAGCACATGAAAACAAGGGCAGATTTGATTTGTTTCAGTCTTAAAAGGATCTTTCCAAGGTAAATGATTTAGAGTAAAGAGGGAAGACACTATATGTCTTTCATGAGCCAGGGACGTATCAAGAATTTTTTTCCCCCCACATTTGGAATAACGAACATTATATCAATGAAAAAACTTATTTTACAAATTCTATAAAGATCTTAATACATAATATTTTTTTCATTATAATTTTCAAATTAATGGATAACCATTCTTAATTTTCACTAAATTTCAGTGGGGCCATACATTAAATTTATATGGGGATTACCTTTTAAAATACGCATCAAAGTTTTATGAAGTTTAAAATATCTATGGGGGCAAGTGCCGCCAAGGCTTATTATTTGGATTTGTTCCTGCTCATGACTGTTTATGCAAGTAAGAGCAAGGGCAGCAAGCTCTGAAGAGAGCTCTCAAGGCTGACGTGGCCGTGGAAAACAGCAGCCCCCTCCAGCAACCTCCTAGCCATTCCCAAGCCCCGCTCCTTAGGCTGACGAGGCTTTGGGGAGCTTCCGAGCTCCCAAGCGCTCCACAAATTTGTGGAGCGCTTGGGAGCTCCCAACTGGGGAAGAATTTAACCCCCCCCCCCCCAAGTTCACAGTTGCAGAGCTGAAAAAAATAGTGAAATCTGCCCAAAATTGAAGCCAAAAATCCAACCTTTTGTGTGCGGTTGGACCCTCTCCGGGAGATGAAGAGGCCTGGACTGGATTCAACGACGGTGACGGAGGAGGTTGCGGGAGAGGGTTTGATTCGACGGCGGGTTTGATTCGATGGGAGATGAAGAGGCCTGGACTGGATTCGAAGGAAGATGAAGAGGTCTGGATAGCTCGGTTGGGGAGATGAAGAGGCCTGGGTTTGGGGCGACAGAGATGAAGATAATGAAGATTTAGGGCGACGGAGTTGAAGAGGCCTGGATAGCTCGGTTGGGCAGATGAAGAGGCCTGAGTTTTTTTTAATTGGCTGCACAAGATTCTATAAATGAAATATAAATGAGCCTGAAGAGTTGAAAAATGACGGTTGAGTGAAAATGAAATTTTCTTGCCGTTGAGTTAGGAAAATGAACGTTAAAAATGAGTCGTTAGAGTTGAAAAATAATGCCGTTGAACAGTAAAAAAAACTATATAAATTCATAATTCACTACACAAATCATTCCACACAACTCTCTTATAAAAAAAATCTATATTTTCCTATCAAATTACAAATCTCATGGATCCCTCCCAAAACAACTACTATTCGCAAATCCTTATCGGTGAAGGATCGACCTTATACTCGTCGTTCTATACAGAAGTCGTAGAAAAAAGGTCATCCCATCGAGTTCTCGCAATCCGCAACACAACAAGTGTCATCCCAAGAGACACCGACCACAAAAGAAGAAGAAGGCTTACACGCGGTCTGAAAATTGGACTGTCCATAAGGATAAGCTTCTATGTCTACTTGGCTGAACACGAGCCAAGACGCCATCCAAGGTAAGGGGCAACGCAAAGATAAGTTTTGGCACAGAGCTAACGACTACTTTATCCAATACTCCATCGATCCAACGAGCCACACACCAAACCAAATGATGCACTGTTGGTCAACGATTTAACTGTCTGTCAACAAGTTCTACGGGTGCGTTGCTCAGATTGAAGGAAGACAAAGATCTGGTACAGAAATTATTGACCAGGTAAATATTTAACTTATATGTTTTTATGTAAATATTTAACTTATATGTTTGATTATTCTAAATTTAACTCTTGTGTAGACTACAGAAGTAAAAGAATTACACCAATCTCTTTATGGTAAGCCATTCGTGTTTGACCATTGCTGGGTTGAGTTGCGTCATCATCAAAAGTGGATCCAACAAATGGAAACTTACAATAAGATTCGATCACAGCCGAGAAGAACCACAAACTCTGATTCCTCACCAAACAATTCCATGCCAGCGACCCCCATCGAGTTGAACACTAACTCGGATGATGTTATAGCAAGGCCTGAAGGGAGGAAAGCGACAAAGCTCAAGAGGAAACAAAATGTGAAAAACTCTGAGTCCGCTAAGTCCATCATGGGAGAGGCTTTCGCGTGGATGAAGCAAACCACCAATCAAAAAATAGAGCTAAAACAGAAGAAACAAGATGACGATCTCACGAAGATGGATCTCTCAACACTCAATTCAGTTCAACGACAATATTTTGAAATGCGTCAGGCTAAGATATTGGAGAGGTGGATGTCTAAGGGTTCTTCATAATTAGCATATATTGTACTCGCATCGCATCCTCATTAGTTCTTCCTAATTATCAAATATTATCTTATGATTGTACTTGAAAACGAAAATTTTGGCATTGAATGAAAACAACTACTTTATTGAAAATAAAATTGGCGTAGTACAACAACCTGAACTCCTTTTCTGAAATTACATTAGACACAAAGAAACTTAATCCTTAGCGATGGATCCCTTGAGCTGCCACAGATGCTCGATCAAATCATTTTTTAGTGATTTGTGTGTTTGCGTGTTCCTGATCCGATGATGATTTTGGATGAACTCAGTTAGAAGCACCGTCTGCACATGAGAAGGTTCAACGACTGGTACCGAATCAGTAAAGTCGAAGTTGTTGTCCGATTGACAATCTCGTTCATCTTCAACGATCATGTTATGCGTTATGATGCAAGCTGTCATGATGTCTTTCAGCACACAAGGTTGCCAGAAACGTCCTGATCCACGAACAATCGCAAATCAAGCTTGCAACACGCCAAAAGCTCGCTCAACATCTTTTCTTGCACTTTCTTGTTGTTGAGCAAAGTACTTATGCTTGTTTCCTCGAGGTACTGGAATAGTCTTCACTAATGTGGACCACTCTAGGTAAATCCCGTCGACGAGATAGTATCCCATATTGTACTCATGGCCATTGACAGTATAGTTGCACGGTGAAGCTCTTCCCTCCGTAAGTTGTGTGAAAACCGGTAAACGATGTAGAACATTGAGGTTATTGTGAGACCCCGGCAGTCCAAAGAAGGCATGTCATATCTAAAGATATTTGCTAGCTACGGCCTCCAAAATAATTGTAGGTTCATGAAAATGCCCAGTATACATACCTTGCCAGGCAGTTGGATAGTTCTTCCATGTCCAGCGCATGCAGTCGATACTCCCAAGCATACCAGGAAAACCTCGCTGTGAACCTTCCTCGAGCAGGCGTGCAACGTCTTCATTAGTCGGTGAACGAAGGTATTCCTCTCCAAAGATGTTGATAATCGATCGAACGAACCTCTTCACGCTCTTAAGCGACGTACTTTTGCCAATCCGAACGTAGTCGTCAATGGAGTCAGCGGATGCTCCATATGCGAGCATCCGCATAGCTGCAGTAATCTTTTGAAGACTAGATAGTCCTAACTGTCCAGCATCATTCCTCTTTTGGACGAAGTACTTGTCATGTTCGACGACTGCGTCGTGGATTCGAAGGAATAACGAACACGTCATTCTGAATCTTTGACAAAAATAATAAAGAGGATAGGTTGGTACGTCAGCAAAATAATCTTGGAACAACTGATTGTGGCCTTCTAGTCGGTTTCGATGGAGCACGATTCGTCTTTTGTGTTGAACTGAAGTTGAACATTTCTCTTGTTCTTCTTCCTCAACGACAGTAGCTCCCATAAGAAAGAACGTCTTCATCATTTCATCATCGCTAGATCTAGATGAGCTAAACATTTTGTTCTGGGAGATGATGGGTTGAGGAGAGAAGCCATCGAATTTTATAGGAATCAGTCGGTTGCCGGTCAAAGTTTGCGATACCTCGAACTTCGTGCCCCACCTCGAAGACCGCGGGTTACCTTGAAGACCGTGTGTGTTCCCTCGAAGACCTTAGGTTACCTTGAAGACCGTGTACATTCCCTCGAAGACCATAGGTTACCTCGAAGACCGTGTGCGCTCCCTCGAAGGCCGTATCCAACGGTTAGAAATGAAATATAAAAGGTTTAAATATAATTAAAAGTAATGGGTAAAATATTAAAATAGAAGAGGAGTTTTTTAATATTGTTGGAGCTCCTAACTAAGAGTTTGTTGGAGCTCCAAAAAAGAAGGAGGGCCTCCTAAGACTTATTTTTTTAATTTTTTATTCTAAAATACTTGAGAGCTTGCTGACTAGGACTCCCAACTGGAAGCTTGATGCACTTGCTCTAAAGAGAAAGTTTGTCATGTGCAGCTACCAAATTGTTGCAAGAAATAATTTAGTAATTTCTTTTCATCCGTCATGTTAATGAGGCATCAATGGAATATAATTATTATACTGCTTTTCAAGTCACGTAGTCTAACAATATTTCTTTGATACACCGTTAGTACAATGCAGCTTTAGTTTAAGAATAGACAACTTTTTAATGCAATATTGATACAACCTTTTACCCAATAAGACAGTAACATCAAAGAACAGATTTAATTACAAAAAATAATAATACACCACTAGCACACAGTTATTAAAAATGTGGATATTTTCTCCATTGCACCCTACATCATCACCTGCATATTAGTAGCTCTCTGCTTTCCTGCTTGCATTGCAACTTGTACATCTTAATTAAAGTGTTCAACAATATCGATGCTTTATATAAATGATGTATCAAATGAATATCTATACTGGTAAAAGACTAAGGGGCTGTTTGGTTCGCTTTAAAACCCCATGGAAAACTTTTACTTGGTCTCCACGTGGGTTTTTTTCTCCCCCACGTCGGATTTTTGGTTTCCGTACTTTTTTTCCCAGCTTTGTTTCGCTAAGGCTGAAGAGGGAAACAAACTCATAAATCGCCTCCACGTCTGTATTTTTTCTCTCCCCCAATTCCTTCCCCAACCGAGTGAAATCGACGAAAACCCTGGCCACGTTGGATTTTTTCTTCCTCGTTGATTTCTTCAGTGTGCCAGAGTTACCTCCTTCGCACCGCTCCCGCTAGAAACTCCCAGCTTTGTCCCTGTGTTCGAAGAAATTGGGGGAGGGGGGTTTGATCTTTGCCAACGTTGTTCAGAGCTGAAATCCCGATGGCGGCAGACTTCGTCAGAGACGATGGCGTTCCCTCCGCCGACCCCAATGGCCCTGGTCATGTGCTGCACTCTGTTCGACACCATCTTCCACAGCTTCTCGGCCTTCCTACCCCCCTCCAGAGCGACGCGGCTCTCATGAAACCCCTCCATTCTCGCCGTCTCCCACAGTTCGAGCAGGATCGAGGGGTTCTTGAAGTCGAGAGGTGGAGCTTTTCCTCTGGTTGTGTTCAGGTTTGATCTGATCTGCTCCTTTGTTCTTCTTTCTTTTCTTTTTTTTTGGGGGGGGGGGGGGGGGGGGGGTCAATTTTGTGTTTTTGTTGTTTGGTTTGGTTAAAATCGATGGGATTGGGGCTCAGATTAAGCTAAAATGATGGAATAGCTTGATTTTCATTTTTTTAGCAAGAATTTGATGATTAAAGGTAGTTTTTTAAGGGTCAAAATCAGTTTAGCTACTGAAATTGAAGCTTGATTATGGAGCAATTAGCTCATTTTTTTAAAATTATTGCTGTTGTTTTTATGAACATGGGTTACCCTAATTAGATTTTTGACGAGAAATGTGACAGATAATTTTTTCTCGCTCAATGAAATTAAACATTCAAAAACTAAAAGCTTTGTAATTTTATATGCAAACTTCTACAATAATTCTCCATTTCAGGAGACTATGATAGTTGCCCTCTTGCCCAGTTTATATCAAGTCTTATTGATCTTTCTTTCTATTGAAATTCAACCTCATATGCCATTATTTTAGAAAGTGATAATTGATGTAAGAAATCAGGCTCATGGCTTGTTTACTTTGTATATGTTCATTATATCATTTGAATGTGTATTGATGCATTGTGTTAGTGAGAGTATTTATGTTAGAGTGTTTCATTTGTTAATATTCGTTTGAAGTAGAGATGTGAGGGGATGATAGCTTTTGTGCATATGGTAGATGAATTTTTGGATTTGAATGGGTATTGATGCATTGTGTTTGCACTAGTCTTTATGTTGGAGTGTTTCATTTGTTAATATTGATCTGAAGTGGAGATGTGAGGGGGTGATAGCTTGTGTTCATTTGTTCGTGTTCATTTGAAGTGGAGATAAAGGAATGATGGCTCCTGTGCACTCAGTGAAGGAATGTAGGATGTGAATTGGTACTGATGCATTGTGTCTGTGTAACACTCTTTATGTTGGATTGTTTCATTTGTTAGAATTTCATTTGAAGTGGATATGAGGGACGATGGCTTGTGTGCATTTGATAAAGGAGTTTTAGGATTTGAATGGGTATTGTTGCATTGTGTTTGTATCACTCTTTGTGTTAGTATTTCATCTGGTCTTCCTGAGTAACATGTGGCTTTTCTTCTGGTTGGAGGTATATGGACTTTGCATCTTGTGGGATAAGGAATTGATATATGATGATTCTTACCCTGTGAGAAGCCTTACTAGATTAGAACAATGATGTTGAAATCGGGTCAAATAATTATTTTTCTCTAGTTTGGTAGATAAAGCTTTTGTTTTGCGTGTTTAGAAGCATTTTAGAGTACAAGTCATTGTGACGACAATTTTACACACTCCTACAAGTTTTCGTCCATTTCAATACACTTGTTGCAATTTGCTAAGGAATTTATTTATGATTTTCTTTAAATGGACATTATTTAAACTTCAGGGAGATCTTACTTAATAGAAGTCTGAAAGGTTTAACCAGTTAAACACTTGTGCAATGGTGAGCGTTTTTTTTCAGGTACATATTTTTTCCTATACAATTATTATGCAATACCTGTGATAGGTCAGCCTGTCAGATTGAAGATTAAATGGTCACATTCATTTGTGTCCATAATCAGCCAACATTAACTAACATCTTGTGGCAGAATAAGATAATCTCTTTAACATGTGACCTAATTAATTGGTCCGGTAGCTAAATTTGTGCAAGTAAACTTATGCAGCTATGCTTTGATTTGGTTGTAACTGGTTCTGAGCAAGGAATTGGCTTGCAGTATGTACAAACACCTTTGGGCCCAAATTCACTGCAGAAGGCAGATCTTAACAGAAGCCTGTCAAGGAACCAACAGTTGAATCTGAATGGCTTTATGCATGGCTCTCAAGGTCTTCAGATAGGGTCTGCTCAAGCAGATTTTCAGGGAGATGCTATGGTCTCTGATAGTAATAACTTAACGTAGAGAACCTCCTCTTCCCTTTTATCACAAACTTGTCTCTTGCATGCTTGTCTCAAGTTCTATTTGTGTGTTTTTTATTTATGGAGCTTGGTTATGTGTTGTGGAGCCTGATTGTGTTGTGGCGCCTAATTGTGTTGTGCTTTTATTCTCAGCCAGTTTTTGTGCATATATTGTTGATGCTATTCTGAGCCTGGTTGTGTTGTGGAGCCTGGTTATGTTTGTGCTTTTGTTGGTTAGTGTTGTTGGTTGGTTGGTTGGTTGGTGTTATTGGTTGGTGTTGTTGGTTGGCTAGTGGGTGTTTCCTGGTGTTCTTGAAACCTGGTTGTGTTCAGGTTCTGTTTTGGTTCATGTTTGGTTCATTGTTGGTGGCTGATGGTTGTTTCCTGGTTCATTTTCCTTCATCGGTTTAGGGGATTTCTGTTACCAAACCCTCTATGCATACCCCCAAATGCTATTTTAGTTTTGTGTAGGCCTGGTTGTTCTTGAATGTTGGTATTTGTTTTGCTTTCAGGCCAAGATATTGACGCTCATGTATTCAGGCAGATTTGTGTACATATTTTTAGTTTTGTGTTCAGGTTTTTGGTTGCTTTTGTGCTCGTCGTCGAGTTCCCATGAATGTTTTTTATTACTATGCTGATTCGAGCTTGTTTAGCTCTATGTTGTTGGGTTTTTGGTTGCTTTTGTGCTCGTCGACTCCTGTGGCTGTTTTTTGTTACTATACTGATTCGAGTTTGTTTAGCTCTATGTTGTTGGTTTGTGGTTGCTATTTGTGCTCGTCATCGAGCCCCCATGGCTGTTTTCAGGTACACATTTCATAGCAATTGATTCATGTTATTTCAAGTTTCGTATGATTTTATTAATACAAATAGAAACTTATAATGAATTCGGGATATTATTATTTGTTCATGTTACATTCGTACTTTTATATGATTAAGATTACCTCCCATAACAAGCACAAATAAATTTGTCTATAGTGGGGGGTAATCTTACCATGATGACCATAAACACTTTTCCCTACAAACTTAAAAACCAACCAAACACAAGAAAAATGAAAAATATCAAATCAATAAATTTTTTTTCATTTTTTTCCATGCGAACCAAACACAAGAAAAGTAAATACATTGGTTTCCTACCATTTTTTATGTGCGAACCAAACTGAAACAATCTATTTCTTAGAAAAATTTAAAAAACTCAAAACTTGCATTTCTTTACATGAAATTACATTTCCCTATATCTAGGAAAAGAACCAAACAGCCCCTAAGTGTAACTTCAATACATCAATGGACCAAGACAGTGAATGCTTCTTTCTCCTCTCTCTTTCTCTCTCTCCCTTGGTAAAACCTCTTAGACTTCAATCCATCAGGGGACCAAGACAGCGAATACGTCTTTCTCGTCTGCTTTCGATTGACAAGAAGAAAAGAAAAGGGAAAAAATTGAACCCAACCAACCTCAAAAACACTATCAGTAGTGCTTCTCCAGCTCTACTCCACATTAGGGGCCAGTCACGGAGAAACAAAGGTAATATTATGAAGAGGAGAGAATTAAAAGAAGAGTTTTGCTACATGGATCCAAAATATGGGAGCAATAAGGGAGACAAAGTGAGGTGTCACCTTCCTATTGGATAATGAGTTGGTCATCATCCAAAATATAGGACCAATAGGAGGGGGTGTCCCCCTCCTATTGGATAATGAGATGGCCATTATTAATGATGACCAACTTATTATCTAATAGGAGTGTGACACCTCACTCGTCCTCCTTATTGATCTCATATTTGGGTCATTGTAGCAAAACTCCTCTAAAAGAAATTGGCAAGGAAAGTACCAAACTCGTGCCTAATTCAGATGTGAGGGGGGAAAAAACATAACCAAGCATCTCAATAATAATGCGATCCAAGAAGATGAGAAGATACGAATATTATATCTTTGAAAAAAATAAACAAATGGGCAAAGAAATAATCACATTCAGGACTAATTCAGATCAAGAAACATACCCAGCATCTGTTCATGACTATGAAACAAGTAACCAAAACAAATCCTAATATAACTTCACTAGCCATCTTCCCACAGTTAGCAAGGATGGATTGGCACCAACCTCTCCATTCTTCCTGCCATTGCCAACCGCAGTGGCGGCATCAGTACTAGCACTGGCCTTACTGGAAGCATAAGATTTGGAGGAAGAAGATGAGGATTTTGCCGGCTTAAATGATCCCATTGGGCCCGCAAATGCCAAACCCCAACTGGCGATTCCTCCCTCCAGCAATCGCTGATGCTGATGCCCTCCCCGTGTTCGACCCAACTTCACTATCGAAACCATTGCCGCCGCCGATGAAAATTCTGGCACAGCCCACCCTCTCCTTAATCCTATGCACGTCATTACCACTAAGCTTCTTGCCGCTGCCCTTGTTGCGCTCGCGGTGCGATTCCACTCTCCTGAGAGTGCAACCCCCAAACCCAGTCGAGATCCTCTCCAAGAAATCGCCAGAGAAGCTTCGGCTTCGGCTTCCGCATCCGACCGACCTCGATCTTGCAACCTTTCTTCCAGACGAAGAGGAGCTCTCTGCAGCAACCTCAGCCTTTCCTATTTTGGTTTGAACACGATCGATGGTACTCTCTTTTCGCTGCTGTTGCATCAGGTCTCTGCTGCTCGAGGAGGAGGAGGAGGAGGACGAGTAAGAGGAGAAATTAAGGAAAGACCAGAAGCTCTTCTTCCTCGGAATTTCAACCGTGGTTGTTGCATCCGAAACCCTACGCATCGATCGCGATGCCACCGACTTCCTCCTCTTGAAACCCTCAAAGTTACTATTCGAGGCCGAGGAAGAAGACGCGGCGACTTTCTTTTTCTGCGTTGCGCCATTATCGTAGCGGAATGAGGGGGAATCGGAGGGGGAGGAGGAGGAGGGTTGAGGGCGGAGGAAGGAGAAGGGGTTGCCGCCAGCGCCGGCGGCGGAGGAGGAGAGGAGCTTGTCGAGCTTTTCTTGGAGGCAGAAGGCGCAGATGCCGCCGGCGTTTTTACTGTAGGGGTGGTCGCTGCATTGCGTTACGTCATCGGCTGTGTCGCTCGCGATGGGGAGAGATCTGCGGAGAGGGGATTTTGGGAGATTTGAGGCGGTCGATGCGGCCCCTTGTTTTTTGTTCGGTTTTTGTTGGTGCCGTTGATATTATGTGCACAGGAGTCGGGGCTGGGAGTTGCAGAGGCATGCGGCTTCAGAAAGTTAATTATTATTGGGGATATTTTGATATCGGTTTTTTTATAGAGTTCCCTTGGGCACTCTATAAGAGAGGGGAGAGATAGAGAGAAATGAATGAGGAGATGATCCCAATGTAAATCAGGGGACCCCCTCTTCATTCATTTCTCTCTATCTTTCTCCTCTCTTATACAGTGCCCAAGGACACTCTATAGAAAAACCGTCTCAAATCTTCAATACTTTTATTTTGGTCCCTCAATTCTCAATCATTGCTCTGCTGTTGTTGATATATGTAACTAAGCCGGGCGGCATATGTAACTAAGCCGGGCGGCATATGTAATTGAGTCAAACTTCACAAAAAAATCATATACTTAAGCATATAAGATCATCTTGTATGTACATCACATTTATCTAATGTCGAGAATTACAACACAGAATATCACACAAGCATAAGTAGAAACTGAATAGCGGAAGCAAAATAAATAGACTCAGAAACGAATCCCACAAGTACTAATAGCTATAAAAAATTCGATACATCAACAAGTTTCACAAATAATAAAGTAGGAATCGTAAAGCAGCGGATACACAAACAACTCACAGAAGTACATAATCAGCCGCTACTATAGGCTACAGAAGTATACTACATCATCGATGATAAGTATATACAGAAAGCTTGAACATGATTTAAGATAATTGTTAATGATAGTGGGCAACTCTGGATGGTCCCACAAATCAACATCTCCTAACACTTAGAAGGGTTGTTCTACAGGGACCAAAATCCATGGGACCAGGAGGGGACAGGTGAGCTGTCACCTCCTGGTTGCATGATCTACTGTTCATAAACAGTAGATCAGACAGCTCACCTGTCCCCTCCGATCCGGAGAATGGAGTATCTGTAACCATGGTAACAGAGGGATGCCTAGTTCTAGCAATGGTGTGGAAACCAAGACGGTCAAAAAAGCATCAAGCAAGTGATAAAATGAATGAGGTGGCGGTGCACATGTAGAGTGTATTATGCTAGTATAAAGTACAAAAGACTATAACAAGTAACAACTTATAATACTCATGATCACATGAACATTCATCGGAGAAAAAGACTCAAATATTGATAAACCACAACTAGCA
>BQKN01062952.1:261669-306508 GCA_022839385.1 Asparagus kiusianus
TCAATTTGTGTGGGCGACTCCGACTCGCAGGCGAATTTCACGTAAGTCTACAAAGGTAATTTTTACCGTCTACAAGACCCCCTTCAAAGTTTTCAGACCTTAGCCAACTTGTGTGTGGTCTGGAATACTTTGAATAGAGAAGTCCTGGGCGGGTTAGGGTGAATTTAGCCCCATTTTAGGATTTTTAGCAAATCCTCAGCTATCAACGGGTTTGACTTGCCTTTACCGATTACCGTTTGAATCGGACTATCCATACTATTCCCCTCAGTATGATGAGTTATCGAGTAGTTTCTCTTAGGATTAATGCTAAGATTTCTGCTCTAACCCTTAGTCGTTTGAGGCGTGGATTTGAGTGAGGTCATTCCATTGGCGGTTCAAAATTCTGGACGAGTCGTACTATCCGAAATTTGTTTTCAACGGCGAACGAGTCGTTCAGGTAAAATTTAGTTTCGCAGGCGAAATTTGAAATTGTGGGGTCGAGCCATGTCTTCGCAGGCGAAACCCTTCCTTCAGACAGAATTCGATCTGGCGGGATGTGAGCCACGTGTTTGTCGATGAAGCTTCGCACTTTCTAGCTAAGGCGACGTGAGTCCGTCAGGTCGCATTAATTGTAATCTGACAATGCGACGTCAGCTTCGTGCACCTCGCTCAATGATGAATCGTGGCCATGGTTTTCAAATTCAGCCATTAGGTTCAGTCAGCGATTTTAGTTTGGGTCCCGGGTTTTGGCCGACCCATTTCCTGTCACGACGGTTTTTTCATAATCTCAAAAGAGAACGAACTATTGAGAGTAATCTGGGCCGTTGATTTCGATCGTGGCCACGTCTCTTAACTTCTAATGCTCCGCCTCTTGAGAGCGATCGTGGCCATGCAAGTATCTCCGCCTTTAAATAGGTTTTGTTCCCCTCCTTTGAGGGCTACCGTGCTCAGGAACTTCTGCTCGCGTGAAAATTCTCTAGAGAGAAAGAAACTCCCACTTCGTCCCCGACTCCCAGTCATGGCGCCGAAATCCAAGAAATGCGTTCTAAAGGGAGGAGGTCCTGGACGTTATTTTGATCGCATTGTCGCTGGTACGATTACCAGCGTGCCTGAGACGCACTTGGGTAAGTCGAAAGGTTTGTCTGACGACTTTGCATTGATTGTCGGCGTTGGGTTGGGAGGACGAACATTGCTCGTATTCCTCCGTGGACTCCGTCATTTTTTGGCAGTTTCCCCGATTTGGATAAAAATGGCCTTTTTCAGGCGGATTCTGCATTTATGTGTAGAAGGTGACTTCTGCCTTTATAGGCGAAGTCGGCCTTTATCGGGCGAAGGCGAATTCGTTCTTGACAGGAGAGTTCGACCTTTGTTTGGTAAAGACGAATTCGATCTATGCAGGCAGATCTTGTCTTTGTCAAGTGAATTTTGCTTTTTGACAGGCGAATTTATATTTGTCTGGCGACCTTGCCTGCTTTGGCTTGATAGGCGGATTTGCCTCAAGGGCGGACTCCGTCCTTATTCTTTGGTTCTGCCTTGCAGCGACCTTTTCTGACGAAGCCCTTACGAAGGGCGTGGCTATCGGTCTCGCTGGAGGTACAGGCTATACGACACCTCCCCGATTCCCTTTCCTAGATTCGATACCCGTGTTTGCTGCCGACAGGCCGGATGGATTGATCAAGAGAGTCACTAACGGGCACCATTTGACGTTGCGTGAGTTGACTACTGATGCGGTGTTGATAGACGAGGCTAGGACAGAGCTCAAAAAACCTCAATTTTTGTTTGGTGATGCCGCGACTGATCCTTTAGCTCTATTGCTCAGGGAGAGCAGGTGGCTCCGCGTAGTGGACGGGGTCCACTACTACCTTCCCAGCATGCCGAGCGGGTTCTTAATTGTTGAGTTGCGGTCCCTTGCAGTCCCAAGAATGATGAACTGGGATTTGACCCCAACTCAAGATGGGGTAACTTGCAGTGTCTTCACGGGCTCCACGGCTGGGTATGGGGTGGACAGATCTTGCAAGCATGTGACAGCTCTACGTCCTGGCCTTCCCTTCAACGAGTTGCCCGCCGGGGAGACGACTGCGATCGCAGAGACTTTTCGTCATCGTTTCTTTCGGGCTGGGGGGAGATTCCCTCCAAAGGACTTCAGAACCCCGGGGTGGATCTACTTTGCATCTGGTAGCAGCACTTGGTGGTCTAAGATTACTGACTACGTATTGGCCAAGAATTCTAATCTCATGGATTCAGAGCTGTACGTAGCTATTCGGGCCACTCGACACGGTCTAAAAATTAATGCTCCTCGGTTCCACAGCATCTTGGAACTGTATTGTTCAGACAGTGGGACGTTCTTCACCCCTAATGGTGAACTCGACATAACCCTTCATGAGATGTATGACGTGTCAGGGTTGCCTTTGGGAAGCTTCCCCTACGAGGAGTACATCCCAGGTCAAGATGAGATTGACCAACTTTCCAACCGCTCCCCCTTGGTGGTTGAGACTCTATGGGAATTACTCAGTCACTACCATATATGCCTCAGTACCTTGCGGGCGGTAGACCATAAAGGCAAGAAGAAGAGGGCTCCGGGGATCAGCCATAAGAACTAGGCTGATTACTTATTCTCGGAGAATGACATCAAGGGAAGGCCTACTCTGCCGCTGGGCGAGTGTGACCAGGCCGAAGTGGAAAGGAGGATGACCGAAGGGGGAGCTACTGTAACTCTCGAGCATGACGAGGGTGGATTTAAATTCGGAATGGTTTTCCACTCATTCCACCACCAGGCCAAGTCCCCTATATCTGGAAAGACTCTGCTCACGAGGTACCTCATGTTATGGCTGAAGAGGTGTGTGGTCCCCACTCATTCCTTCGAGGCGCTTCTGGTGGAGGTTGTCTATCCTGCAGTTTGCCTAGCCCACGGGAAGTCCTACGCATTGGTGTCAGCGATGGTGGCATGTATCCATCAGGGACTCCGCACATTGACGGCCTAATTTTGTCGTGTGTCGAGTGTCGACGAAGGGGAAGGTGAAGTTATTAGGACTCCCAACCCAAGAGTGGGGCTGCCCAACACTCACTTGATGGCGTGGTTTGTCTACCACTGCGAGTGCTTGATGAGTGCCCCAGCTACTCTTCAAGGGGAAAAATTCGTTCTGTTCGTCCAGCGCCTAGAGAGATGTTCGTGGAAGTATAAAGACATCCCTGACGTGAGGAAGACGCTGTCCCACTTCGGCCATTACAATTTTCACTGTTTCTTCCCCTACTTCAGTGGAGGAGGGTATGGTGAGTCTCTTAGCGATGTATCGATGGTGGACCATCACACCGTTCTTTCCTGTGGTGCTTTTCGATGGTTGGTGAATATTCGACCGGGGTATCATATCCTTCGAACAGGCTCTGTGTGCTACCTCGAGCCGTACATTCTTTGCAGATTTGCCCGCCAGTTCGGGTATGACCAACTGTACGTGGGAAACATCAACCCCCACTTATATTTCGAAGGAGGGTTAGTGGATGGTGCTCAGGGATGGTTCTAGACTCACGCTGGCGGCACCCACTCTCATTTCGAGCTACCTGCAAAGGATTGTGATCTGCACTATACGCTCATATACTGTCGGTGGTATCGGGGCGCTAGTGCTAATCCTGAGGGCTTTCGGTTCCAGAGTTCCTGTCTGATGGAATACGGGCGTCGCCCAAGGGGAGCTCCTCGTCCCTCGAGGCGGAAGGGCCGCTAAACTGCTAGAGAGTGGTTCTCGGAAGATCCTACTGAAGACACCGAGGGCTTTGATGTAGGCTTAGATGAATCCGGGGCACTTGAGGTTCAAGCTCCGTCCCCTGGCCCTTCGCTGGATCCTACCAGTGGGCAGAGAGAATCTGATGAGCTAGTCCGGGTAGGTGAACGTCTGGAACAAGCCCGGAGCACGATAGCTGGATGGATGGGGATGCCCCTCCTATCTTCGAGTAGTTCGCTTCTCTCTAAACGACAGCGGGAGACTGTGACCGAAAGTTCTAGTATGGAGGCGGCCAAGAAGGTCCGTCACGAAGAGACGGTTAAGGCTGTCAGAGCGGCGGAAGGTCAGGACGATGCTACTCAGGTGATCATTCCTGGAGTGACTCCTCCTGTGACTGGGGGTATTTTGCCTGGTCCCTTCGCCGCATCGAGGATGGTCCCGGCGACTTCGGAGGATGCTCCTCCACAGTCTGGTGTGAGGCTACAGGCAGGGGCTTCGACGAGCTCCACGACCATACTAGAAGGTAATCTTTAACACTGTGCCCTTGGGCGTAAGGTCGAATCCGCACCACCTGACATTTGTGTCAACTTAATGTAGGTACCGTTGAGAGAGTAATCTCTATTCCTTCCGACGAAGAGGAGGGAGGTGGAGGCGAAGAGGGGCTTGGTGGCTCAGGTAAGAGTAGGATCTAGCGTTGTCGATCCGTTCATGCTGAACCGTCAGTGGGGCTCCTCCCGGGGGTATTTACTAACCTTCCTCTTGTATTCGCAGCTGACCCATCCCATAAAACTACTGGTAAAGAGGATCTCCTATCTTTGGAGGGCCATTCGACTGGAGAGATGGGCGAATCAGAGGCGAAAGATGACATCTTGATTCATGAGGCGATATCAAGCGAGGAGGAGGTGTCGGCTCATGAAGAGGTGTTAGACCGACAAGGGGAAATCCCTGTTTCTGAAGAAGCGTTGGTCGGGGATGGAGCACTGGCACAGGAGTCTCTGAAACAAGGGGAGATACCCACTCGGCTGGTAACCGATTCTTCATCCTTGGTGACCGTCGGCGTTGCGGCCGATATTCCAGTGACGTCGGCTGGCGCTTTGGTCTTGACGGCATCTGCCACCACTTCCATCGTCATGACTACCAACCCCTCGATCGCGGCTTTGGCTATGACATCCGCGACGGATGAGGCTACCCTCTCTCCTTTGGAGCGTTCGCGCAAAAGAAAGGTGGCTCGAATCCTTGCTAACTTCCAAGACACTCTCGCTGACTACGTCAAGCTCGCATTGGAAGAGAGCTGCCCCTTTGAGTAGTTCAAGGAGGACCTTGATTATGACATGGCTTTCTTGATCAAGAAGCTTGGTGCCACCACGGCTAACCCGTACTTCAAGCGTTTGGAAGAGGTAGAGTGGGCTATCCGACAACTGCTTACCCTTCGCACGACGAGCTCCGAGATAGTTCATCTTGCGTCCAGTGAGGTTCAAGCAGCATTGGAGGAGCGCGATCGTCGACTGCATGAGACAATGTCATTGGAGGCGCGGTTGACAGAAGAGTTGGAGCGTGTCAAGATCGAGAATGAACGAGTAAGCCTAGAGCAACAAAAGGCTGACTCCCGCCTCTCTCGCTTGTCTTCGGAGATAGCGAAGACCAAGCAAATCATTGCTAATGCGCAGGCCTCGCTAGTCAATTAGGAGAGGGCTCGCGAACAACTGATGGGGGAGTTAGAGGAGTTGGAGTCTCGACGGCAACTGATCGTTGGTTCTATTGAGGAGAAAGACCGAGCCCTCAAGGAAGCCAGGCACACTGTCCAAGACATGGTTTCGCTCTCTGTGGAGGATCTTCGTCGAGAGATTTTAAGGAGGCTCGAGCTCAAGCGTGTTGAGGAGATTCGCGAAGTGGAGTCGCGGTTGAGAGATTTGTAATTTGCTTTCGATTCCCTCATTGTATTCGAATCCCTTTTAATGAATGGAGTTATCCTTTCGTTCCTAGTCATTATCTCCCTTGTGTATGCCCCACCTTTTCTTTTTTTTTTTGTTTTTATCATTGTTCAACACGGATCCTCACTAGTCAGAGTTTGGCCGCAGGGAAATTCTAGCTGCGGGCGGATTCCAGCTGTTGGCGGATTTCAGCCGCAGGCCTATTCTATCTGCAGGCGCATTCCGTCTGCAGGCGAAATTAGGACTGGCTCAAATTCTAGAGTGGTGTACGAGCCTGATCATCTCAACCATCAGACGAGCTTGAACCATATGAGTTCAAACGACGAATTTGGCTCACAGGCGGGCTCCGCTCTTAGTGGGCCATGTGTCAATTTATACGTTACTACGCTCGTCAGTTAAGACGACGTGGGTACGTCATTTCGCATTAAAGACGGCGTAGTGGGCCTCTTCATTCTCCACACCTAATCTGGGCCGTTGGTGAGAGATCGTGTCTAGAAACTACCGGATTTTGACCGCGTACGCGGGATCCCAAACCGTTTGGCCTTACTTTCCAACTGTTCGGTTTTGAACGGTCTAATCGAATGGCAGACAATCGTCCAGGCCATAAGTATTTAACGCCCCTCCCCCTTGTTAAGGGAGGTTTTAGTTTCCTTGTTATCTTCTCTGGAGAAAACTTATGCTTCCTATCGTTGCACTCGAAATGGCGCCGAAGGTGAAGAGAGTAGCTTCGAAAAAAGGAAAGGTGGTATCCTACTCGGGTGCCACCGAGGCCGCTGCCACTGAAGGTACCTTTTTGTCCAGTTTTTCATGTAATTCGATTAGAGGGTCGTAAGTCAAGTCGATACCTATCGTTTTTAACTCTTTGTTGTGTCGCTGTCGTGTCGTGCAGTTCAGGAAGAAGCTCCGACTACTGAAGAGCGTGTGGCCGAGCCCATCTTGATTTCTGACGACGAATCTAAGGGAATCGCGACTTCATCCACCTCAAACCCTGTTTCTCCGTCTGGAGCCGAACCTTGTCTTGAGGTTCCATCCATTGCGGCGCTCGCTCCGGGTCAAGAGCCTGTCTCCTCAGATTCCTTGTCCATACAGGCTCGCGCTGAGGAATTTGAGAACGCTGCAAAGTAGGTAAATTCCCTTGTCAGTCTTAGCATGGGGACCTACGATGACTTCAAACAGTCCCTCCTAGATCGTGTGGCCGATCTCAGGCGGCTGGGCGAACGTCGGCTTACCACACGTTGTGTGCAGAGGCTCCTTTTTCTAGAGTCACGCCTGACGAGTCTGGAGACCTTGCTGCGAGAGGGCCCGGAAGCCAATGTGGAGCCCTTCTTATCTCGCATTCGGCATCGGGAGGCCTAGGAGCAGGAAGTTCGCTCCAGGGAAATGGCAGATTTGGAATCCCATGTCGTCTTTTGGGTGGATCAACAACGCTCACTGGAAGAGCGGATAGGCGACTTCACTTCCACCATATCCCGTCTGAGGGTCGAGCTGGAGCAGGTGGAGACGACCCTGAGGGGGCTTCAATCTGAGAGTGTAAATGTCCGCAAGACTGTTGAGGAGGCAACTCGAAACCTCCAAACAGTACGCCAGGAAGACTCTGCCGCCCAATCAAGCTTCGAGGATCGGGCTCGGAAAGAGGCCGAAGATAAAGCCCGGGAGGACCACACGAGAAGGGTAGCCGCGGTTAAAGCAGAGCTTGCATCCTTTAGTGTGTTGGACTAGGCTCTTAGGTCTAAAACCGTGTTAAGATATTTTGCTTCATTTTGCTTTTGACGTTGTGTTATAACTCGTTTGATTGTGAAGTCATAACTTTGTTCAAACGTACTGTCTTAAGACTGGATGAATGTTATGCTCTTTTGGTTTCCCAAATGTGTTTGTGCATGTACCCCTCTTAATCGCTGCTGCCTCTTATCTTTTGGCTTTTATCTTTCCTTGTGAGGCCGTGGCAGGTGGGCCTTTAACTATAGGCGAATTCAAACTATAGCCAGCTTCTAAACATAGGCGAGTTTAAACTGCTGGTGAATTCTAACTACAGGCAAACTCAAGCTGCATGCGAATTTTAGCCATGGGCGAATTCTGACCACAATCTAATCAAGCTGAAGACGAAATTAATGCTGATTTGGGGGTAACCACGTGTCTGATCGCGGTCTCGAGTGCCCGCCAGCTGGATTGACATTGGCACGTCGTCTCGCATTAAAGGCGGAGTAATGGACTGTCTTCCTTTCCACTGCCCAATCTGGACCGTTGGATGACAGACACGCACTTAGACCGTACGTCATATATTGCCCTATTTTCTTGTTAGAGGGGGCACTATGCTGATTGTCTCCTTCTTGTTCAGGATGGCACCACGAACGAAGGCGTCTGATGCCAAGAGGGCGAGGAGTGATGCCTCTCCTTCGGTTCTCTCGCCTGACCGTGATCCGGAGCCTAAACCCTCAGACTCTGTTCTGGCCCAATTAGAGGAGTTGGAGAACGCCGTGAAACAAGTGATCTCGCTCGTCAATCAGGATCTTGGTACTTTCACGGAGCTGAAGCAGTCCCTCTCAGACCGTGCGGCCTGCCTCCGTTGCCAAGGTGACTTTAGGCTCGCCCTCCGCTGCTCAACGAGACTCATCGATCTAGAACTTCTCCTGACTAAATTGGAGGACTTGCGACACATGGATTTGGAGTCCGAAGTGAAGCTATTCTTGGCTCCAGCCCGCCGTCGCGCCGCGTGGCAACAAGAGTGCCTTATTGATCGTCTGGATCTTCGGTGCCGCTTACTGCAATCTGACATGGAGTCTGTCGTGTCGTTGATTTTTTTAGGTACGATCTCACGCGCAGAAGGGGAATCAGTCTTGACAGGTCTGTGCATCCAGAGCGAGACGGTGTAAGGCGATCTTGTTAAGGAGAGGTGTAATCTTCCACTGCTGCTTCAAGAGGATGCCGCTGCTAACGCTTCTTTCGAGGCGTGAGTCCAGCAAGAGGCAGAGGACAAAGCTCACGCCATGCATATGGAGAAGATAGCCGCGGTCAGAGCCAAGCTTGCGTCTTTCAGACTCCTAGAATAAACCCGTAGGATAGGAGTAGATTCAAGATGTTCTGTTTCATGTTTTGTTTCTCGAATGTAATGTTATGACTCTCTTGGTTGTAAAGTCATAACTTTGTTCAAATGTACTGTCTAGAAGCATCTAATGAAGTTTGCACTTTCTCGTTGTGCACATGCTCTTTTCATATTTCGTCGTGTCACCATTCAACGTCTCGCTTGTGTGACGGGTAGACTCAATTACCAGCAATTTCATGCCGTAGGCGAAGCTCAGGCCCGGGCGAGTTTACGCTACGGGTGAACCGACGAGTTCAAGACTTAAGCTGGTGGTGAGTTTTGTGCTGCAAGCGAAACTCGAATCCTAGCGAGTGTGTGCTGTAAGGGAAACTCGACTGCTAGCGAGTTTGCGCTGCAGGTGAAACTCGAGTGCTGGCGAGTTTGCATCGAAAGCTAAACTCAAATGCTCAAATGCTGGCGAGTTTGTGCTGCAAGCTTAACTCAAGTGCAGGCGAGTTTGTGCTGCAAGCGAAATTTAAGTGCAGGCGAATTTGTGCTACAAGCGAAACTCAAATGTTAGCAAGTTTGCGCTGCAGGTGAAACTCGAGTGCTGGCGAGTTTGCGTCGAAAGCTAAACTCAAATTCTCAAATGCTGGTGAGTTTGTGCTGCAAGCTTAACTCAAGTGCAAGCGAGTTTGTGCTACAAGCTTAACTCAAGTGCAGGCGAGTTTGTGCTGCAAGCGAAACTCAAGCGCAGGCGAATTTGTGCTGCAATCGAAACTCAAATGTAGGCAAGTTTGTGCTGCAGGCAAAACTCGTGTGCAGGCGAGTTTGTGCTGTAGGTAAAACTCAAGTGCAGACAAGTTCGTACTACAAGGGAGACTCAAGCGCAGGCGAATTTATGTCACACGTCTGCCCGCGGACCCAAATGCTTGCCAGCTAGGGCGATGTGGGTGCGTTGGTCCTTATTAATTGCGAAGTGACGGGATGCTTCGCCTTTCGTGCTAAATTCGAATGGTCGGTTTGGAGTCCCAAGAGTCGGGGCTTTTATGGGCGTTGAGCTCGAAGTGTCGTAGGGAATCTGAGCCGGTCGATTATTTGGGACCGTGAATCTCAGCTGTCGGGCTTTTGGCTATATAACGTACTCGCCATCCCTTTGGCCGAGTTCTATTGTTCACGCAAATTCGCCTAAGAAAGGAAATCTCATAGGATCCCCTTTGCTCAATGGCCTCCGAGAATGTTGGCTCTTCCTCCTCTGTCGTCGGCGTTGGTGCGACGTCGTATCCGGCTGCAGACCCGACCGAAGGGTCTCCTGCTCCTGCTTCTACCCCTAGTCCGGTGTTTGCAATCCTTCAAAAATTGGAGGACTCCATTTGTAGGACCGCCGCCATCGTTAGCGAGGGCACTGGGCGGTATTATGACATGCTCCCCTTCGTGGAGGAGAGTTTAGATAAGATCTGCCATGTAGGCGGTGCTCAACTCGCCCGTCGATGTGAGCGAGAACTCCATCACTTGGAGGCGCTGATGTATCGCTTGGAGGGGTTGGTATATGCCGACACTTCTAACGAACCACCGCCTCTCACGATGAATGTCATGTTCGAGCGTGAGGATCTGACAAGGCGTATTCAGGCGAAAGAGGCCAAGCTCAAATGCTTGCGTAGGCAACATCGTGCGGTGTTGGCTGAGATAGATGCCTACATAGACGCCGCTTTCTTCAAGGACGCTGGGTCCCTCGAGGGAGAGGCGAACTTGCGGAAGCTCGAGCGTGAAAAGATGCGGCTTGGTCGCGTTGTCGAAGTGGAGGCAAGGGTGCTCCAGCTTCTTCGCCAGGAAGAGGAGGATGGCGAGGCTGCTTTCGCCAGGCTTCAGCAGAGGCAGGAGGTGAGGACCCGAGACAGACAGGCGACAGAGCTCGTGGCTGTCAAGGCGAAAATTGCCAGTTTTAGTCTTTTGAAGTTGATGTAGTGCGTCACTCTTTTTGTTAAACACTATTTTGTAAATTTGTTGATGCTCGATGCATCACAGTTTACAACTCTATGTCTGTAATTTTGGCCTGGAATGGCCTGTTACGCTTTTGTTCATTTACTGCTTTGCATGCATAGCTTTTTCTTTATTTTCTATGTCTGATCTGTGCTTAGGACTATTGGTTAGTCCTTAATAGCTATTGTGTTGGACTCGCCATTGTTGCTTGGCGCCTGAGTTGAGTCAGTTATACCATTTCTCGTAGTGTGGCGAGCCTTCGACGAGTCTGTCTTGGACTTAGTCGCTAGGATCCCCTTCTGCTTTTGGTTGTTCACAGTGTAGGGTCGGGTTAACCCCGACTTTCGCGTTGTAGCTCAGGCAAAACCGAGAGGGTAACACTTAGCTTGAAACAAAGGGCAATTGCTCGTGCATGCGACCAGCTCAAGACCCCGACAATGACTTGCCATTTGGCGAGTTGCTGTCTGAGGGGACAGTTAGGACATGTTGCCTGTTAAGCCGTCTTTGATAATCATCGTCGTCCGCGAGGACGACGATGTGAATGATAACCGAATCGTTCAGGGATGTAGGAATGTGACGATCGATTATTGTAGGAGCCGTCGTATGGTAGGCTGCTAGCCATCGGTTATTCTAAGAGAATATTAGGATATCCGTGATAGATCAGGTAGTTCAGGGACATAGGAGTGTGACTATTGACCGAAGTAGCAACACGTCACATGGTAGGTTACTACTTAGGCTGTGTTACTCATGGGAATAACGGGGCCAGTTATCAGAGGTGATCGTTAACATGATAGAATATTGTTGCGAGCGGAGCAACTATGAGGACTCGTCATCCCATTGGAAAGGATTGGTAAGTTGATTTTGTCAGAGGTGATAGTTACCATGACAGGGTTGTTTGCCGCGATGTGAGCGACTTTGGTGGGCTCACTATCCTATTGGAGAGGATTAGTAAGTTGATTTTGTCAGAGGTGATAGTTAACATGACAGGGTTGTTTTGGTCCTAACTATAAGAAGGTTGGACCAAATGGTGATCTAGGTCACACTTAAGAACGTTGTTAGTAGCGTCTCATATAGGGTTCCCCTTCGGAGTATATGAAGTAGGAATAGTTTAGCCTCGTGTACCAGTTAGAGGGAGTGAGGACCAGTTTAGACTCATGCACTCGTGGCAGTTTGGATGGGCAGTTTATACTCTTTCACCAGTAGGAGTTTGAAGGAGAACTAAGGGTAGTACATCTTCAAGAACTTGTCGTTGATAGGCATCATGATCTTGTCGCCGTTCGGTTTGACGAGGCGATAAGCCCCATTTGAATAGACTGTCTCTACTACGAACGGTCCTTCCCATTTGGGCTAAAATTTACCCTTCTTCTTGGAAGTGAGAATCATCGATCGTCGAACGGCGAGCACTAATTCTCCCTCCTTAAAGGATCGACGCTTGACTTTCTTGTCGAAAGCCTTAGACATCGGGGCTTGGTAGAACTCAATGTGTTGTTGAGCTTCAAGCTGCTTGTCATCCAACTCTTCAAGTTCCGCGAGACGTCGTTGGTGATTATCCTCGATCGTCATTCCCGTAGCTAGGGCGACACAGAGGGATGGAATTTGAATCTCTAATGGTAACACGACTTCACAGTCATATACCAATGAATAAGGCGCGTTGCCGGTCGGTGTACGAACCGTCGTGCGATACGCCCATAAGCTCTCGCCCAGCTTATCGTTCCAATCGCGCTTGTTGTTAGAAGTCAGCTTGGTTAAGATCTTAATGATTATTTTGATGAAGACCTCATCCAAACCATTCGCCAAGAGGTTGTAGGCCGTGGAGGAAAGGTTCTGTATCTAGAATTTATTACAAAACCGGGTGAACGCATGACTAACGAATTGTGTACCGTTGTTATGGATGATACGTCGAGGTACAGCGTATCAGTATATGACATGATGTTTGATAAACTTAATCACATCATTGGTCTTGACTTCTCTTAAGGGGATGGCTTTAGCCCATTTAGGGAAGTAATCGGTGATCATGGGGATCAAGCGATGACCTCTCGTCGACGGTAGGGATATTGGTCCGACGATGTCCATTCCCCATGCTTCGAAGGGCCAAGACGCCGTTGTTGGGTGTAGGTCTTCAGGAGGTTAATGCGGGTAGTTGGCGTGGATTTGGCACGCATGGCAACGTTTTGCATAAGTAACCGCGTCGTTGACCATCCCAGGCCAAAAGTAGCCTATCCTCCGTAATCGATCCCAAAGCTTGGGTCCGGGCTGGTGAGCTTCGCAAGTGCCATCGTGGGCTTCACGCAGAGCTTCTCGTTCTTCTGTCTTCGAAAGACATCAAAGTAACAGGCCGTCATATGACCTTCGATACAACGCCTTTGTAGTCGAATCGTAGTAGAACCTTGAGGCACGCCGGCTGACAGACTCTCGTTCTCTAGCGTCTTCGGGAAGCATACCGTACAGAACGTAATCGATGATCGGGAGATGCCAATCTTTTAGGTCAGGCTGATCCGAAACTTGGTGAGTGGCGTTCGCTTCTAGAACGTCTTTTGGTCGAAAGAGTCTTCGGCTCGCCACAGTGACCCTCGAGTCGTTTCTAGCGGCTGAGCCAAATTAGCCGCCAAGGATGCGAGGGCGTCTGCGTACGTGTTCTTAGAACGAGGCACATGCTCGATGCGAAAACTTTCGAACGATTCCACTAGCTTGGTAGCTGCTTTGTGAAGCAGGATCAGGTCGTCATTCCTCACTTTGTATTCCCTCATCATTTGCTTGACAATTAGCTAAGAGTCACCATAGGCTTCGAGGTGTTTTATCTCTAACTCTCTTGTCAACTCGAGTCTAATGAGCAGCGCATTGTACTTAGCCACGTTGTTGGTGCATGGCTCTGTTAGAGAAAAGGCTCTAGGTAATACGTGGTTCTGTGGGGAGGTGAGGACCACCCCTACTCCCACCACTATGGATCCACTCGTACCGACGCGAGACGTACTGTCGAAGAACATCTGCTAGGCTTCCGTCGGGGAGGTCGTGTTGACTTCGGGGGGTTCATCTGGCAAATCTTCGAATAGGTCAGTTTTCGCCCCTAGCGGGTGACTAGCCATGAGATCACAGATAGTCTGTCCTTTGACTACTGTGGCATAAAGTGGATGTCGTATTAAGACAGTAGGAGTGCCTATCTGGCCAAACGCCAGTTTAAAGCCGCACGTTGCGTCATGAAAACTCGGATGGGGTTCACCCAAGAAATGACATGGATGGTTTAGCCAACTAGGTAGTGTCGTATCTTTTGGATGGAAAATACAAAGGCTAAACACTCTTTTTCGACCATAGGGTATCGTCATTCGGCGCCCTGTAGGGTCCTACTTAAGTAGTAGATGCCCTGCTCGTGGCTGGCGTCATCATTTTACGCCAAGAGAGCGCCAAGTGAATGCTTCATAGCCCGTATATAGATGAGGAATGGCTTTCCTGAGGTTGGAGCCGCGAGGACAGGCGGGTTCGAGAGATAAGCTTTGATCTCCTCAAAGGCCCGTTAGCAAGGCTCGTCCCACACGAAGGAAGTATCTTTCTTCATTAGTTTGGAGAATGGTTGACATTTGCCCAAAAGATTTGAAATGAACCTCCGGATGTAGGCCAATCGTCCCTGAAGACCTCTCAGTTCTTTAAGATTTCGGGGGTGGCTGGAGCCCTTGAATAGCTAGTACCTTATCGGGGTCAATTCGGATTCCTTTTGTCAGTACTACGAACCCAAGGAATTTACCACTGGACATCCCTAAGAATGACTTCGTAGGATTCATCTTGAGTTGATGAGTCCTCATGAGTTCGAACATCACTCTTAGGTCTTGGAGATGGTCATCTTTACTATGACTTTTCACGACCAAATCGTCCACATAGCACTCAACCGTCTTTCGCAGGTGATCTCAAAAGATTGTGCTCATGGCGCGTTGGTAGGTTGCACCTGCATTTTTGAGTCCGAACAGCATGACCGTGTAGCAGTATACCCCTATGAGAGTCCTGAATGAAGTGTGTTTTTCGTCCTTGGGGTGCATTTTGATTTGATTGTACCCTGAGAACCCATCCATGAAGGACATCCTCTCAAACCCACACGTGTTATTAATGATAACGTCCCTGATGGGCAAAGGAAACTCATCTTTAAGGCACGCAACATTGAGATCCCTGAAGTCAATGCAGATGCGAATCTTACCGTTCTTCTTCAGGACTAGAACAATATTAGCGACCCAGTCTGGGTGCTGTTCCTCTCTGATGAAGCCGGATTCGATCAGTTTCTTCACTTCGGCCTCGATTGCCTCCATGATTTGCGGACGAAACCGCCTTTGTTGTTGTTTGACTGGTTTGGCATCTGAGTCGATGTTGAGGTGATGCATGGTGACCCGTGGATCGAGGCCAGGCATGTCCTCGTAATTCCACGCGAAGACATCGATGTATTCTCATATGAGGGCAATGAGATATTCTTTCTCTTTGGGAGGTAGACTACCACTGATGAATATAGGCTTGGGATTAGTCTCCTCACCTATGTTCACTTGGAGGATTTCGTCTTCGGTAGGTGGTTCTCGTTGCTCAAAGCAACTATTCCACTGAGCGTTGACGTGGCGGTCCCATGTCTCATCATAAAGCAGGACCTGTCCGTCCCCTGCCATCTCGGCGGGATCAATCGCAGCCATGTTGACTGTAAAGTTGTCGAACAAGTCCCTTGTGCTGACGTCTGAGTCCCATGCTGAGGTTGTCAACGATCGATCCCCCGAACGCGCATAGTCGGAGTCCTCGTTGAAATAACAAAACAAATCCGATGAGGAAGAGGAGTAGCCTAAGCCTCACCGAGTCCTGTTGAAGTAATTTGAGGGTTTGACTTTAGGCACGTAAGTAGGTCAGATGACCGTCTTGTGCCCTCGACCGTAATTCAGGCCCTCTGGGCGAGTGAGGTCGTACCCCATATTACTCATCATGCGTTTCACGATTTGACTGTATTGCGAAAACTGAGGCGCGGGGTCTTCATCTTCAGACTCATCCCACAACATGCGCCAGGGGTGATCGATTCGTCTAAAGATAATATCTTTTTGATAGTTATCCCGGGCTGGTACGACGAGTACAGCTTGTGACGACTCGATTGGCCGTGTCTTCGCAACATACGACGAGCATACAGGAAAGTGTAGGGAGCGGTCGTTATAGAGTTTCGACATTAGGTCGTTCGGCGTATCATCCTCGGACGTTGAGCAAGACGACAAATAAGCAAAGTTAAACTTCTCATTCACGATAATCTCCTCCGCCTGAACAGCGTTGGTTATATTATGACATTCACAGCCAATTACAATTAATTCGAAGTCGTTCAAGACCAGGCCATCATCGTACTCAGGTTCGCTATCCGCCTCATTGTCGCTCTTGAGCTCCTCAATCGGTGGCTCATCAGGGTCCTGGTACAACAGAGAGTCCGTGAAGTAGTTCTCGACGCCTTTGAAGGGTTGCTTGTCGGCTGCTACTGTCTTCACGTGATCATAGTCGTCCACGTATTTTAAGCATTGATGTAAGGTAGATGGGACTATCCGATTACTATGAATCCATGGTCGTCCTAAGAGCATATTGTAGGATGTCTCGGTGTCGATGACATAACAGGTCACCTCTGTCTTCATGTCGCCTATCCGGCACTTTAGGTGTATTTTGCCCAGCGGTCGGGTTCCCGTGGTGTTGAAACCAAAGATAGTCATGGTAGTCGTGGACAGACGCTTCGAGGGCACCCCCAGGTGTTTGATCAGTTTCAGAGGTACGATGCTTAATGCAGACCCTGGGTCGACTTGAATTCGATCCACTTTTGAGGAACCGACGTACCCCATGAAGTACAGTGGTCAATCATGAGAGGTGCTTTTGATGAGCATGTCCTCAGGAGTGAATGTGATGCAAGGGACGCGCCTCTCGGTAGTCTGGCAGCACATCGCACATTCCTGTTCTGTGTATTCTTCCCTCGAGAAGTGGGTGGCGAAGACTTCTGAGTCGGCCAATGCTTCTTGTAGGGCTTCCCGGGTGGGTCTGGATAATCGTAGGAGGTCATACATGGTAATTCGCGCGGGGATGCTCTTTAGCTGCGCGAGTACGTTGAATAAGAAAGGTTGATTACTCGAGCTTGGTTTATCGATTCCCGGAGGGACTGCTACAGCTGGCCATGCAGAAGGCCCTGCAGGGTCTTCCGCTCTCACGGGATACTCTTTCGCGAATTCCTTCCTTGCTCTAGTAGCGAGGACGGCGGTTTCCTCCTCAGAATCGGTGGGGGTGGTCATTGCTGTCTTATCTCCACCTAGGATAGCAGAGATGACATTGCAAGGTTTGCCCTTAACCTTTTTCGAGGGCTTTAAGGTCCATTACTTGTCATTGAGGAGATCCGGATGGACCCACATCACCTATCCCGACGGCAAAATCTGAGGTACTAACCCTTTCCCTCTTTGATTGTGAGGGTCGTCATTAGTGATTTTCAGGACTGCCTTGGGGATAGGGATTATCCCTGCCGGAGCCTGAACCTCTGGGAGATATGTCCCAAAACTCAAGGTGATCATATTCATGGTCACCTGCTTTTGTATCTTCTCCTTCTTTAGGACTCCTGCATCGTAGAGGGCCTGGAGCTTATCTTTGAGGATGTAACACTTAGAGGTGTTGTGACCGAGGAATCTGTGATACGTGCAGTAACTCGGGTCATTGGTTTTGTTCGCCTCCTTAGGATTTGTGACCTCCGATAATTTAATGCGATTGCTCTTGAGTAGAGTATCGAATGTCGCCACCACTTGGTCTTCCTTGAAGTCGTATTGCTGCGGGGGGCGTTGCTCGAATTGCCTGGGCTTCGGCCTTTGAGCCGTTTTGGGTGCCGGGGTGGAATCGACGGCCATGATCTCTTTTCCTCTTGTTCGAGGGGGATTCTTTGGCACGGTCGGCTCCACGGCTCCCTTCTTGGGCTGTGGCTCTTCGGTTTCTAGCCTTTTGATCATGTTTTCTCGCCTTGACGAACAAGTTATTTCCAGGTCCAAGTTTCCATCGCGCCGACCTTAGATAGAATGTGGATTGAGAGATTATTGCGGCACATTTCAATCAGTATGGATTCGGAAACTTGGTCCCGACAGTGGACCGATCGGTTCCTTCTCTTCACGAAGTCGTTGACCGACTCCGACTTTCGTTGCTTTTCGGCGAGGAGGGTGGCCATCGACACCTCCGTGTCGTCGTCGAAAAAGCGAGCCAAGAAGAGCCTTTCCGCATCAGCCCATGACTTGATAGAACCGGGTTCTAACTTGCAGAACCATTCAAACGCTACCCCCTTAAGGGTGCCTATGAATAACCGGGTGAGAATAGCGTCGTTCCCCATAAAGAATCCGGTCTGCGCCATAAAATAGTAGATGTGTTGTGAGGGTGAGCCCTTGCCATCGAACTGCACCAAGCTAATCGGCTTGAACTTTGTTGGATATGGGACTGTATCCCACTCGACAGGATAGGGTCAGACCACCCCCAGCTTGTTCATGTTCTGTTGGAGTTTTAAAGCATTGAGCTGGCTTTGGAACTCATCGAACCTCTTGTCGTAAGCGCTACCCCCAGTATGTGACGTCCCTAGCGATGTCTTGGAAGAGTAATCGGATTGTGGGCTGACATTATCCTCCGTTTCAGTCACCGGACTATGGGGAGGTATCTGTGGTAAGGTGTGCTGGGTTCTTTTCTTCTTCTTTTTCTTGTTCAGAAGCTGCTCCAACATTTCCCTTAAGGAATCAATGACCGCCTGTTGTTCTTCGAATTTTTGGGCCACCGTTTGTTCATGTGTGGGTTCAGCCATGTGTACCCTTGCCAAAGCATCATGACTTGAGTGCGATGTTTGGGATGTGGCTGCCGCTGAGCAAACCTCGTCTTCACCGCCGGAGGGAGGTGCCAAGATTGAGTAATCAAACCCGATGCTCACCCCCGTGCGACTACAGGTATGTTGGTATATACCATCTTGTCCACATCGAACAAGCGGAGGATTAGGCTCCAAGAAGGAGTCTGAATCTGGAGAACCAGAAAGCACAGCCTTACCCCTGTCCGTCATGTTGATTGTAGCGGACGGGAGCTCTAGATCATCGGCGGCACGTCCTCTTTGGTGACGACGCCTTTGACGAGAAGGTCCCGGTCGAGAAGGCAGTTGAGAAAGCCTCTCGAACACTGAAGGTTTCGCCGTTCCTATACATTGGCAGTCAACGAGTACTGTTTGGATAAGCCTCTCGCAGTGGCACTGAGAATTCGCCTCGTGTATGGTGCGTTTGCGAGTTAGGTAACCCCGGAGGTCTTCTGCGGGCGGTTGGCGACAACCCCCAACATCAGAAAGATCTCCCGAATGATCATACGAGAGAGTTTTGGATGCACTCCCTGGTGTACACTGGGTGGACTGGTTAGGTGTTGGAGTTGGGCGAGTTTGCCCAGATAGGCGAGTCTTCGCGCTTGGGCGAACTCCAGCATGCAGGCGAAACTCAACCCTTTGCTCACGCAGGCGAGTTTGCGAGGTATCACCTACTATTTTTCCTTTGTAGTCAAGGCTCTTTCGCTCAGTACGCTTATCCGTCGAGTGACCGAGGTGAGGCTCGCCCGCTTTCGAGGGTTCGCCTACTCGGGTAGGCACACTCGTTCGGGGTGATCTGTTCGCATCAGGGATGTGACCTGAGAAGCGAAGTCCACCCGAACGGGCGGTCTCGTCCATCTTTGTTAGCACGCCTGATTTTGAGAGCCTTCCAGTGTCGGGCGAGTTGCCCCTTTGTCTTATAGTCTTCGAACCTAGGTAATAATTCAGGCCGTCGTATGAGGCGAAGGGTCGGGCCCCACGTTGGGCGAGGGCCTGTCTTTGTCGCTGGTGAGCTCTTCTGGAGAGAGGAGCGTCCATACGGATTGCGGCGGCATGGTCTGCGCCAAAATGAACCGCTGTTTCCTCCTGGGCAGGTGTCTGCGAGGGTCGTTTAGCGACCCATCTGGCAGTCTTTCGCCCTATGCTCTCGACCTCTGGCTTGGCCTTGATCGATTTGGAGGGAGTGTGCTCCCTCGACGCGACTCGGATAGAGTCTCCAGGCACGAAGGCTTTGACCGTTTGAGGTCGGCCTCTACACACGACTCTGTGGCATTTGCGGGACGCATCGCCACCAGAGGAGGAAGAAGACAAGTACTCTTCGTACCTGGCTTGGTCGAACTCGATTTCTAGGGACTCCACAGTCGTCCCAACAGTAACCTCGTCGAATTGAGTTACCACCATTTCGGTTGAAGAAATAGATTCTCCCACTGTTGTCGCCATCTTCTGTAGGTGTAAATTTTGATCTCCCGAAATAGGAATTTCATTTGTATTGATAAGAATAATTTATTACAAACTAATGAATCGAAATTACAATAGAAGCGGAGGGAATGCCCTCCTTGTTTAACGTGGGGACTTTTGGTAGCTATAGGACTCCTCACTCGGTTCTCGCACCGAGTCTGCTTCCCTTGGACGATTCGACCGAGGTTGCTGGAGAGCTTCAATACGCAGTAGGAGCTCGGGTCGGTAGAGTTTGACCCTCCGAGTTTGATGGCGATCAGGGCCCGAAACAAGGAGGAGATGCTACAGTGCAAAGATTATGCAAAGAGCTTGTCGTCAACTCAGTCGAGAGTCGAGAGCTAGTGGTTCAGCCGACTGATTGGTTTAATCAATTGACTATGAGAAAATTCAACTGCTAAGCTAAAAACGCTCACCGAACCCCTCTTCTGTGGCCGGAAGAAGTTCTTAAATAGAGGAGAGACGGCATGGCTGCTCCTTGAATCATGGGAAATGACCATGTACTGTTGGGAGATACCATGCCTTTCACTTGTACCATGAGCGGCCAGTTGATAGGCTCGGAGCACTGTACTCCTTCCCTTAACGTTGTGAGGAGTGGGAAAGCCCACCCTAGTACGTGCTATTACGGCTGCCAGGCACTATCTCGTCGAGCTTGTTGATCGCGGGCGGATCCAGCTCTTGACTCGTGCAGGCGAGGTGAGCTTCAACTGTGAGCATGTAGGCGGACTCGGCGACTGCATGGATTTGACTGGTCGCTCGTACTGTGAGCGGCTACTTGATGGGCTTGGAGTACTGTGCTCCCTCCCTTCATGTCATGGGGGAGTGGGGGAAGCCCATCCTTGTACGTGCTATTATGACTGCCAAGCACTAGCTCGGCGAGCTTGTCGATCGCGGGCAGATCTAGCTCTTGACTCGTGAAGGCGAAGTGAGCTTCAACCATGAGCATACAAGCGGACTTGGTGACTACATGGATTTGACTGGTTGCTCGTACTGTAAACGGCTACTTGATGGGCTTGGAGTACTGTGCTCCCTCCCTTCACGTCGTGGGGGAGTGAGGGAAGCCCATCCCTGTATGCAGCGTAGTGGCTGTCGAGTATACTGTTTGTAGGAAAATTCGACTCTCGACTCGTGCTGGCGAGTCGAGTAGACAGACGAATTTCAATCATCTAGATGATCTTGACTCGTACGGGCGAGTCGAGTAAACAGGCGAATCTGGATGATCTTGACTCGTGCGGGCGAGTCGATCATACAAGCGAATCTGTGATCAACAAATGCGAGTGAATTTGGCGACCGTGCGGTTTGGGTTCGCGCTAGTGAGTCAAGCCCATGGGTGAGCCCCACCCTCAATTTGTGTGGGCGACTCCGACTCGCAGGCGAATTTCACGTAAGTTTGCAAATGTAATTTTTACTGTCTACAGTAAGATCTCTGCTATTTCTTCTAAGTTTTTCTTTCTCTTCTTCTTCTTCATCTTTTTTCTTGCTGCTGCTTTTTTTTATGCCATTGTGTTGTTTTGTATTGCTTCTGGCTGCTGCTCTCTCCTTGGTTTCCTTTTCTTCAATCCTTTTTTTTGGGTTGAATGGACTCCTGGTTGGCTGCTGTTCTGTTTTTGCATACTGACGGCTACAATAATTTTTCCTGATGTAGTGAGAGCTGTTTTCTTGAGTGAAGTTTGAATGTAAATGTATTATGAGTTTGGACGGAGAATAGATAATTTCATTATCTTAGTTGTATTTGAATTTTGAAGTCAGGCGCGTATTTTGTATGTGTGATGTGTGATCCGCTACAGTGTTAAATTTACTGTAGCATGAACAGTTACTCTTTGATCCTCCTATTTGTATAAAGGAATAGATATACATGCACACACACACTATTCACTAGGAGAAGGAATCTACTCCTCCCACATTTTTAGCATTTAGATCTTCTAATTAGTTACCTAAAGATTAGAAATAAAAGGTACAAGTTATTTGGTTGGGACGACAAAATAAAAAAGATACTCCTAATTGAAACTAGGCATGTATTGGTTATCTAATTAGAAGAATCCTCCTAGTTGCACTGTGTACTGAAATAATCCAGGATCCTCCTAGTTGCATTGTGTACTGAAATAATAATAGGATCCTCCTAGTTGCATTGTGTACTGATATAATCCTCCCTATACATGATCATCAAGCCTTATAAAGAGTATAGTTCATTAAGTCATGAAGCAGCGCGCTGCTGTTTTGCGCATTCACATAACGATTTAGCAAGCAAATTTTTTTTTGATGCTGGGGTCCTTCAAATGTTCATGACTGTCGCTACTATTGATTCAATCATAATAGGAGCTCTATGTATATCTTCTTGTCAGCAAACGGTTTGATTAATAAATGAGAGACGAGAGAAATTTTAATAGGTTTGATTTATTTTTCCGTAAAAGAAGACATAGGTGAGGGGTCTGACTGATAGATAATAAAAGAAAGAGGATTCTGTTAATCGAAAAAGAAATGAATGGGAAAAATGCCAGGTAGGAAAAATAGGCAAGGTGTGGTATTAGGTGATTTTGTGAATATTTTTTTATTTAGTGATCCCAACCAAATAACTTCTATTTTTATCACTAATCTTAAAGCACTAATTAGAAGATAATGGCTAAAAATGTGGGAGGAGGAAATTATTTCTTCTCCTAAGAGTAGAATAGTTCATCTCTACATATAAAGTCACATCTTGTGACCTATTCAGAATGCAATGAGACTAACACACACCAAGTCGACAATGACAATGTTGCCATAATATATGAAGCTTATCATCTTTCTACTTATTTTAATTTATTTATCAAAATAGGTCATTTTCAGAAAAGATGATTTCTAAGAAAAAGAGACAAATATCTAAATTTATTTAATAAACAAACAATAAAAATCATCCCTGATGTTATATCATGCAAATTGTTAAGTGTTAGTCCCAAAATGAGGAGCTGACACGTATCCCACTCTATGTCTAATCAGCCATATTCGAAGAGGGACAACTTGAGCGACTTCAGCGGTCGACCCCGCCAGGCCGAGAACTTGCGAGACCGACTAAAAAGGCGGTACTTGTTGACTTACCCCTAAGATCGAGATGAGAAGCATCCTCTCTCGGCCTACTATACTGGTCGACCCCACTCCCTCTCGGCACTCGGCTCTTTCAGGCCTACAAAATTATGAGGCCAGCTAAAAAGACAGTGTTTATCGGCCTCCAGTGAGACGAGTCAGAAAGCAGTGTATCCTTTAGCTCCCTGCAGACAGTTAATAGCCATCGCATTAAATGCATGATCAGAGCAATCATTTATTTAGCCCCAAAAGTCTTTATGACTCATCGGACCTCATCAACATTATGCATATTCTGTCACCCTCACATTAAACACCTAGATGACTCATCCCCCTTACTGCCGACACCTGTAAAGTAAATTCTAACGGAGACGCCTACGTGACTAGGCCAAAATGACTCATCTGCCCTATTGGATCTACTATAAAAGGAAAGTGTTGCCTGCTACTTAGGGTAAGAAATTTTTGCCAAAATAAACCCTTATACATTTTGAACTCTTCTTCCTCACTCAAGCTCTAAACTGACTTGACTGTCAGAGGAGCCATCGAAAATCCCTACTCCGACCTCTTAAGTGTTCTTCATGTGCAGGATGGGACTATCAACTTAAGAACTAACCGTCTGAGGAAGCCTGAGGACCCTAACACCCCTTATAATCCATGAATAAGCCCCTATTAGAGAATTGACATCAATAGTTTCGCACTCGCTATGGTGCCTTTCATCCTTCTCCATACAAGATGGCTGGTTCTAACCACCCAAGCCGATTCTCTAACCCTTCCGTTGATGACCAATGCTTGGGCTATGTTACTCAAGCACAACTAGAGGAGTCGACTTGGCAGATTTCTTAATCTCTGCAATAACAGTTCACTTCCTTCATGAAAAAACTCCTCCATCATTCGTTCCTCCCCCTCCCTCTCCTATGGATCAGGCCGAGCAGTGACCGCATGAAGACTATGCTAAGCACACCTCTCCTCAGCCTCGCCAGCAAGCCTGCTTCACTGCTCCGCCTCGACGGTCTCAGCTGTATCCCCAAGCAATAGGGGAGAGCCCCAGCTTCGGCTATGATGGCCATGATCAGACTGCATGGATGACTTCGTGTTGTCCTAGATACCTCTATGCTGCTCCGGGTCCTTCTGCCACCAACTAGCGTCTAGTTATGACCCTGATAGGGAGTGCCATGATGTGATGGAACTCATTGGATAAGAAGTTTATTAACAACTTCGAGGAGCTCAGCCAAAAGTTTATACATTATTTTTGGCCGACTCTAAGTAAAAAAAGCCTTCACATGTCTTGCTTGAGATAAGGGAAGAGCCTAGAAAAAGCCTAAGGGACTATTTCAAGAGGTTCCAAACTAAGAGGCTGGAAGTCGACAACCCTCAAAATATAGTCTCCATAGCCACAATCTTGGCAGGCTTATAGAACAATAAGTTGGCTAACTCACTCATTATGGACTGAGTCACCAACTATGAGTAGTTGATGGCCAGAGCCTGAGGATTCATGGATGCGAAAGAAGGCCAAGCTTATAAGAAGGTGGTCAAAGAAGCAGAAGTAACATCAGTGATGGTAGCACTCACTGCAGGGGCTGAGTCCCCTCCTAAGGAGAAGATAGAGAAGGATCCCTCCAGGACCAACTCTAGACCAGGTAGGGACGACAAGAGAGAACAGAGGAGAGAAGCCGCCAAGAAGCCGGCCCTCGCTACCCTCAACACCTCTCATACACAAGCCCTTTACATAATCTAATAAAGGCTATCTCAATTATATTCCTCCCCACATGAAGTCGAACCCTTGATCTCTTGACTTTAGGCAATTTTGACGATACCATCGAGATTAAAACCATCATACTAATGATTGTTGAGTTGACTTACTACAAAAGGGATTCTTGAAGAGGTTTGTCTCACAGAGGGACATGACAAAACTTCATCTAGGAAGATCGGACAGGAGGTCCCTCTCTGCATTGCCTCGTCCTAACAGCAATCTGACAAGCGACCTATTGAGACCAACAATCGGAGCATCATTAATACTATCAGTGGAGGCCCATCAGTGGGAGGAATGTCCAACAACATTTGAAAGAAATATGTCAGACGAGTGTTACAGTCATCTTGTGTGAGAAGAAGGCGAGGACAGATCAGCCCATCTCCTTTAGCGACACCGATTTAAAAAGGCATTGAGACGCATCACGACAAACCTCTCATCATCTCGGTCGAGATTAACAACTTTTAGGTCAAGAGGATTTTGGTCTAACATAGGAGTTCCACTGATATCTTGTTCATCGACGCCCTTAATCTGATATGCATTGATAAGTCCAAGCTACAACCATGTTGGGGTCCTCTCATCGGATTCACGTGGCATTTGCTCCTACAGGAATGAATGATCACTCTCCCCCTAATGATTGGTGAATTCCCTCACCATTTCACTGTCCAAACCTAGTTTCTAGTGATGAACATCAAGTCAGCCTACAATGTTATCCTTGGAAGAACTTCCCTGAATAGCCTATAGGCGGTCCCATCCACCTACCACCAGATTGTAAAGTTCTCGACCCTTGAAAGAGTAACCCCTAAAAGAGTCGAGATTATCAGGAGCAACCAACAAGAGGCCTAATCCTACTATCTACTCTTGATGAAAGGAAAAAGAGTACTAGAGACCCTACCAGTTGAGAAGACACACCTCCAAATGGAGAAAGTGTTAGAACGGGAGCAGACGACTCTCGTAGAAGAGCTCTAAAAAAGTTCCGATTGACTTAGATAGGTTGAAGAAGGTTAGGATCAGATCAAGCCTTGTTGAATCTCAACGAGGAGCTATGATTGTGTTCCTACATGAGAATGCAGATGTATTTGCTTGGGGCCCGAAGACATGTCAGGAATCCCCCGAAGTAGCGAGCCATGAACTCTCAGTCGACCAACGCAACAATCCATTTCAACAAAAGAAGAGGCATCTCGGCTCCGAGAGATGGAAGGCGACCACAGATGAAGTCGACCAACTACTCAAAGTCAACTTCATCAGAGAAGTGTAGTATCTAGAGTGACTATCCAATGTGGTTCTTGTGAAGAAGTCCCTTATGAAGTGGAGGTTGTGTGAGGACTTCATAGATTTGAACAAAGCTTGCCCGAAGGAAAGCTACGCCCTCCCGAGGATTGATCAACTAGTAGACGAGAGTGTGTGTCATGAACTAAGTTTTATGGACGCATTCTCTGTCTACAACTAGATCCTTATGGTGGAGCATGATCAAGAGAAGACCTCATTCATTATAGACCAGGGAACCTATTGCTACAATGTAATGCCTTTCGGCCTTGAAAATGCAGGGGCCACCTACCAGAGGTTAGTCGACAAGATTTTCAAGCACTAGATTGGTCGTAATGTGGAATTCTATGTAAATGACATTATTGTAAAGTCAAAACAAGTGTCATCTCACGTATCGGATCTTAAAGAGACCTTCTCTGTCCTTCGGCACTACGGCATGAAGTTCAACCTTGCCAAATGTGCTTTTGGAGTACAATCGAGCAAGTTCATCGGGTTCATGATTACTCAGTGAGGCATTGAAATTAACCCCGAGAAGATAGCTACTATAGAGCAGCTACCAAAAAACGCCTCCCATTTTTTAAAAGTTTGAGAGGGAGCAAGGAGAGGGATCAAGGAGCTGAAGGAAGGTATGAGCTAGATGGCCGAGTGTAGTTAGGCCTTTAGGGACCTCAAAAGATATTTGACACCAAGCTACTATTGAGCTAACCCAGAAAAGGGGAGACACTATCTCTCTACTTGGCCATCTCCTCGGAAACCATTAGCTCTGTCCTAATCCAAGAGGAGGATAATGCACAGAGGCTGGTATACTACATCAACCGGATCTTGAAGGTGGCTGGACTCAACTACACCCTCATTGAGAAAGCCTCCATCATTCTCATTATTACACTAGGAGGCCTTGCTCCTACTTTCAAGCATATACCATAATGGTGCGGATGAACCTGCCTTTGAAGAAAACACTTGGCAGTCCTACCACTTTAGGAAGGATGATCAATTAGTCAGTCGAGCTCAATGAATATGATGTGCAATTTGAACCAAGGATGACCATAAAGGCCCAAGCCTTGGCCGACTTCTTAATAGAGTCGACCACAGCGGACGTCGAACCATCTCTGCTCATACTAGTCTCCCTACCTAATCCTACATTATCCCAAATAGCCAAGACTGTAGGGTCAAAAAATTAAAGTTGATTGATCTTCTTGTTTTAAGAATGAGTTCTATAACTTGGTAAGAACCACTTTACAATCACTTACTCTCTCGATTACAGAGGAAGAGAAGAAAGATTTGACTTCTCTTTTGTCTAAGGTGGGTTCTAGGTAGTGAGAGGATGCTTCACTCGATGTTTGAGTCGAGATTGCTTCCCGTTGATGATCAAAAACAGATCGCAAAAGCTTTTGACAATGGCTTCGACTACAAGAACTGAGGTTTGGGTTTTTAGCTTGTGCGCGAGAGCTTCACTTGGAATATCTAATGATCCCCCCTCCTTCATAGATGCTTGCGGCTATTTATAGACCTTTAGTACGTAACTGACGTGCTACAATCGTGGGGTCGTGGGCGTAACCGACTCTCGCTGGTTAGTGAACCTCGTCTTTGATGTCGAGCCTTGTTGTATGGCGAACCTTATCTTTGATGTTGAGCCTCGCTGTTGGTGAGTCTCGTCTCTAAAAATGAGTTTCAATGCTTTCGAGCAAACTTCTAGATGACGTTTGTCTTCACTTGTGAGGTTTGTTGTAACAAGGTTTGACTCTCGTCTTCCTTCTGGCATTTTTAGGTGTCTACAAGACCCGCTTCAAAGTTTTCAGACTTGAATTGCGTTGTATGAAGTCTGAAATACTTTGAACTCTCCCGATTATTACGAGTTTGGTTCGTAGGACAGACTTAGCCTTAATACTTTGAAATGAACTTCATGGTTCATTATTTCTAGGCATTTCGAGACGAGGCTCAGCAACTTGTTGAGTTTCTTCACTCCATATGGGCTTCGTCAGGCCCACATTGGCTTGACAATTAGGCTTGTCTACATTAAATGCGATAGCTTCCATCCTCGCACCTTTTCCAAGCCTGATAGGTGGCTGCCAGCTGGAGCTTCAAGATCTCCTGCATAGATCTCATCTGCAAATCTCATCTGCAAGAGGTCGTGTTCGCCGATTTCGACAGCAAATCTCGGCCATTGATTCAATCTTTTGCCGCCTCTATATATAGGGCTTGGTGATCTGGAGAGTCTTTTCCTTTCCTTCAAATTTCTTGTGCCAACAAAGCTTTCATCTTCCATGTTTTCAACTCTCTCTTTTTTTTGTTGTTGAAAACTTCAAGCTTTTCATCAAGATCAATGACCCCTAAAATCGCTGTTAGCAAGGGTAAGGACAACAAAGTTGTCGATTCTTCTAATGAACCCGTCGCTCTGCCTACTTTTCCAGGTAGTGTATCTGAACGCAAGATTTTGCATTTCAAATCAATTGAACTCTGCTTATTTTGGGTTTGAGTTTCTTGAGGGAGATGAATAGTTTCTATTCCTGAATCATGTCTTAGACGAATTTTCATCTGTTTGATGAATCTCGTCTTTTTGACGAGGGTTGGTTGCTTGATGAGGTTCATCTATTGGACGAGCCTCATCTAACTGATGAGTTTCGTCTGTCTGACGAGGTTCATCTATTTTGATGAGGTTCATCAATCAAATGAGGTTCGTCTGTTTGGACGAGGCTCGCATGTGTAATGAGGTTCGTTTATTTGACAAGGTTCATCTGTTTGACTAGGTTCGTCAATAAGACGAAGTTCATTCATGAAATGACCTTTATGCCATTATTTGGGTGTTGCTCAATCTTTTTGGATTATTTTCATCCTGATTTAATCTTTTGGACTAATTTTGTTTGTCCCTTTTGAAGTCGTGTACCCTTCTGTTCTGATTCCTTCATGTGGTGATCTCGGTTCAGATGGTGCTCACGCAATGGAATATCATCCGCATTATTCTACCCTTGCAAGTATCCCTGTGTTTGGAGATCAAGAACAAGGAGAGCTTGAACACCTTTCTGATCCTTCGAGCTCCACGCTTCGGCGTTTAATCATGAATGCTTCTTTAGAATCAGTCAATCGTGACCACATCTTGAAGCATGTTTTCCTGTTTGGAGACTCTTCAAAGGATCTCGACTTATTAGAAATCGGAACTTATCGATGGCTTAGGACTATGAACGAACAATGTATGTTCTTGCCTCTTATGGAACATGACTGCTCTCTTATTGCCCTCAAAGCGGCTTCTATCCTAAGAAAAATGGATTGAGACTTAACCCCAACACAAGATGGGGTTACATGTGGTTTTTTCTCTAGAAGTGGTGCCAAGATAGATAGTAATGGTCACTATGTGATCGTATTGCACCCAGGACTATTTCAAAGAGAACTGTCCATTGGTGAAATAGCTGAAGAAGCCAACACCTTTGGTCGTGCCTTCTTCAAAGCAAAGGGAAAATTCCTCGCTAAATAATTTAGGACTCCCGGTTGGTCTCGTTAGAGACCTACACAATGGTGGCCTTGAGTCACTGAATATATTTTTGCAGGAGAATCAGGATGACCTGTAGAAATTTGGCCTCTATGCACCTATTAGGGCAACACAGCTTGGGTTGCAGAACAACTCTCGATCAGTATCTCTCAGCAAAGGCATGACAAGCTCATATGAAGATGTGGGAAGCTCTACAAAAAGAAAGGAGAAATATTACGTTCTGAAATATCAGCTAGAAACTCAAAGCAATTTACAAAGCAGAACTTACTAATGCCAGCAGAGGACCCTTCAACTTGGCGTCCCATGCTTGACCCTGCCGACCTAACATCAGGAACCACTGGAATGGTGGTAGGTATGACAGTCGTTAAAGTACCGGCTTCTTTAGCTGGTCCCCTACAACGGTAGCTTCTGTAACCATCAGATCTAAGTGAACAGTAGCCTCAAGTTGAGAGGTAGGTAGCTCGGCTGCAGCCATAGCCACCTCCAATGGTGGAAGCTAAGATCCTCAAGCTGATCAGAAGCACCAATGATTGTAGCTGTATCAGCTCTGCTAGCTGGTCCTACTATCAAAACTCCCTTGTGGTTAAGTAAGAACTGAGAAACGAATTGCGGCAAAGTTGCAATAAAAATTCCTACCTACGGATGAACCAGCCTCCATGCACAGTGCTACAGCTTCGTGATGGGCTTACTCCGATAACATATCATCGAGTAACATATCATCAGCCTTGGAGGAGCTCAAAGTCTGATCGAATGCGTGCCCACCCAACTCCTCGATGTCAGCATCATGAAGGGTTTCATTCCCAGCGAAACCCTCCATAATCATATCTACGGAAGATAGAAGTTAGGAAGAAGGAAGGAAAGCTGAAATTCAGAATGAATAGAGATCGGACTCACCCTTTGTGGCTGCAACAACTTCCCCAGTCTCAGCACTCGAGCCCGTTCCCTTCATCTTCTCTAAAAGAGGATGAAGCAAATGATTAGTGGATCCACAGATTCGGAATCGTTCAACTCCCGTAATTACTATTTGAATAGTGTATTACCGGTATTAGATATACCTAGACTAGAGATCCTCGTAGCTGGATCAAGGTCACCAACATCAGCACCCTCTCTAGCCCCTAGCACGCATAGGCTCTTCACCAATAGCCTTACATATCTGCTGCATGAAGCTCCGACCTTTAAAGTGAGCAAAGTCGGTAAAGAGAGGGTCGTACGGGAATACACCTCCTTCGTGACCCCGTGAGAACATAGAATGTGATTAGGTCCGAAGAATTCACAAGTAAAATGATAAATGGATACGCAAATGTGAGTCGTTACCTTCTTCGCCGGTAGGTGCGTTGCCGAATGACTCCGCCTCAAAAGCGTGCGGATTGATATGTGACTTGTGCACTGTTTTCTTCTACTTTGGGGATCGAGCCTCCTTATGAATAGCAGTTCTTTCTTACCCAAACTTATCATGCGAACCAACCCATGAAGAAGCCTCAGCAGCGGATCGAGATCTCGTGCAAAGGAAGGGACGAGGCTCTTCTTCTTCAACAGCTTCACCTAGAAGGACATTTGTAATTTTGTTAGGACAGTAAATAAAACCTCCTGCCTCAACTTCTTTGAAGTCGTCGGAGGCTTAAACAAAGCAAATGGACGAACCCGGTAAATGATCACCAGATTCATAACTGATCTTGAGGAAAAAAAGGAGTCAGACAGACCTGGCTCAACAGCCTCCTCATCACCCTCAATCTCAATATCTCTACCATCACTAAAGTCCTCTTTCGAGGTCTCCTCTTCGCCATCAGTGGGAAGGAGCTCCTTATCATCCTCCACCATCTGTTTGCCTTTGCCAGAGGGTCTGGAAAGATTCTTGCCCTGCTTCCCTGGAAGCTCAGTGTCACGGACGGTCTTAGTGGCGGCCCTAACCTCTTCTTTGGCCTCCAACTCTGTAATGCGCTTCAACCTCACAGGCTCATTCGTAGCAATGAGCCACTTGCAGCAGAAGAAAGTAAGATGTGTCTTATGCCCTATCGTGGGGAGGGTGAAAGTAGCACATGTGCAACCAGTCACACTTCAAACCTATGTTCAGGCACCATCTATAAGACCGCCCTCAGTCCTCAATCTTCGGTTTGGATTCCCAACATACAGTTGGTCGTAACCAAACTTACGAGCAAACCGACACGGCAAGTAAGCCTCTATGTGATAACGTCCCTTCACTCAAAGGACGAGATATCCGAGCCGAATATTCACCAGCCACAGGAAGCAACCCACATCAAGAGATGTCCGACCTGACTCCGGCTTTTCTTCATCAATCAGTAGATCATTATAATGACCATTGAAATGAGCGAAGCATTTGAAGAATTCCCAGCATTTGTGGATGTGAAGCTCTTTCCTTGCCTCGAGGAGACCTTTCGCTACCCACCTACTCTCTTCTAATAGCTACAGGAGGGGAGTCAAAGGATCTACAATGCTCGGTGCTGACATTATGTTGGGATAATGGAGAATAAGCTACATCATCATATAGGCATACGAAAGCTCGACCTAGGCAGGAGGTATCTCAACCAATGGCTTGCACCCCATCTGTGTAAAGCCAGTGACTAGATACCAAAGCATGCAATGTATATCAGCGACCATCGTCGGAAGTAAGGAAATATCCTTCCCATAAGCAAGTTGGACGAAGGGGAAGAGAACCTCTATTTGTAAGGCGGTGGAGAACTAATACGGTACAATGCACTTATTCAGCCAAATGGCGATATATCCTGCAAGAAGATTCATAGGCCGAATTCGCTTCTGGGCATGCCACAAGAATGTCCGGAACTTGGTCCCCACTAGAAACTTGCCCTCGGTAGCAGAAGTAGTGTATGATTGGAGACCTATCCTCTTAATCAGGTTATTGATATCTGAGGGAGTTAGAGGAGTTAACTCACAAACTGCTTCACCAGAACTATCCTCTAAGTGCTGGAACAGGTAGTCAACGAATTGTTTCAGGCTTAGCTGTGGTGATGTCTTCTTTGCCAGAATACCTACGCTAGCTAAAGTCATCTGATAATGACATGTAAGATCCCACAACGTGTCGTAAATATCAAGAGAGGCTTTCTCTAATTACCTTAACTGCCGGTTGGGAGGGAAATACTCCTGATATGGATGATCGTCAATAGGAAGTCCAGAAACCTTCTGCATCTCATTAAGACCTAACCCCAACTCTCTATTGTGAGTCAAAAAAGTGTTGGTGTCAGGGTTATAGAGCTCCATCAATGGCAAGAAATGGTATTTGCTGATCTGCAATCCGTACATACTAGCGTGTATTGGTGTGTATAATCCGCTATTCTTCAACTCATTGCCCTAGTGTCTAAGAACATAGCTCATCATACAGGTCCACCACTTCTTCATCGATGAGTGCACCCATCCATAACACCTATATCATGTCACAAGGAGTTCCCTCCCAAGTCTGTCATGCCGATTCCTCACTGTGTTGGCGATTATCGATAGCTCATCCTACGGTGTTGTATTAAGTCCCAGAATACCTAGTTAGAGACTATAAATAAAGTCCCACCCATCAGAACCCGGGGTCTTCTGATAAGTAATAAACCCATAATGAACTGGCTCATGATCATCTATGAGACTCCAAGGCATCACTCGAGTCACAGTTTGCATCCTCAAACATTAAGGGGTATATTGACGAGGAATAGGGGGAATATATAGCAAACTCCTACCATCCTCGTTCAGCCAATGCTCATCCTCAAGGGTTAGCATATCTGGGTCTTCAACGTGATCACCAAACAAGTAGTCCAGCTTCTTTAGGGCTTGAGTAGAGCTGGGATCCTTAGTAAGTGGGTGTCAGTAATCAGCCGTCGTAGTGTATGACAATCCCTATCTCGCACAAGCCAAGGAATTTCCTCGGGCCCATCTGGATTGAATTGAGGAGCAATGATGATGAGTGGTGCATCGTCAACATAGTAAAAGTCTCACTGCTACCACCACTTGCCACATGAGATGAGAACACATCCGAGGGGAATTCAACTGAAACAAATAAAATGCAGTCAGAAAAATATTTCTAAGGCAATACAAGAAGTTGAACTCATCTCGCAAATCTTCGAGATGAAGTCGTTACCATGTAAATTAGCGAGACGATTTCAACTGCTTCACGTATAAGGAACAATATACATTGTCGCATAGATAACGTGACAATATAACCCGACCGACGGAGTGCAATATAGCATGAAATTGCCCCATTTGCCTTAGAACATGTTTTGATGAAACAAAACACGTCTTTTTAAGCGTTAATCCCCATAAAGGAGGATGTTTGCTCTTCTCAAATGCCTCGCAAAGGAGACAAATGAGGGTGCAACATTCAATATATTAATTTGAGTTTACAAAAAGCTATAAAGGCTCACCATCGTATGAAGAAGCTACGAGAGTCATTCTCTCAATATGTTGAGAGGCCGATCGACTCCTGTGAAAATGTGGTTGCTTCGGAGACATTGTTAACCTGTAGTGAAAATCAGCGATTCAGGTACAATTTCTAATTCAAGAGCCTGAAATTAAAAGGGAAATTATGAACTTAGCTAAAATCCTACAAACAAAATAGGATTTTTTGATTGAAGTCTAATTAAACCTACATGATTCATACATACAAACGATGGGTTTGATTTTCAACCAGAACCCCTCAAGTTCAATTCATGCTCAAAGCTCAACTTAAGCCATGAGCACATCAAAAATTCGACCATGTTTGAGGGGGGGGGGACCATTATCAAGTCCAATTTTTGGTCATTATACCCATCATCCTCAAACTCAAACTTTGAACAAAATGCACACAACCCCCTCATATCAAATTTCAGCCATCATCACCATGCTCAAACCCTCAAATTATTGGCCATACCCACATCAAAACCCCCCTCAAAAGTTTTGGCCATCATCACCATGCCCAAGCCCTTAAAATTTTGGCCATGGCCATGAACACACAAAGAAACCAAATCCCTCATACTCAATGTGACATCAAAGTCTATGAGTTCTTGAATCAAAATCAAGCACATAACAAAGAGGCTATGAGGAGAATCTTACCCAACAAGAAGCTTGAGCCCAAGAAGAACTTGAACCCAACAAATCAGACAAAATCAAGCCTTAGATCTTGGAGAAGGAGGCTTGGCGAATTTCTTGAGGGTTTTAAGGGATTTAAGGGGCATAAATATGAGAGATTTAGAATTCTAGTAGAGGAGGAAGTATGGGTTTAGGAGAGTTTGAGTTTGAGAAAAGAAGAAAGAAGTTTGAAGAGGGAAAAGGCCCCAAAAATTCGGCCCTAGCATTCAAAAAATACCCCAAAACCGACCCCCCTCTTTCGCTCTCCTCACATGTGCGAAACACATGTAGTGTTTCGCACATGTGTGAAACACTACACCAGGGAGAAAGTTCAGGGTGTTTTTATGCGGTGTATTTTCTTCCGTTTTTGACTATTTTCACCCGTTTTGATGTATTTGAGGCCTGTATTTCCATTCTGATAAGTATATGAGTATAAACTAGATTTTCTTGAACCTCCAACAGGTACACAAGGTTAAACTAATTCCTAAAACTATGAGGAGTATACGAGTACAAACTTATTCTCCGAACTCCTATGCCTTAAGAGCTTAAACTGTGTAGACTCTAGTCAACATATGAGTGTAAACTGTGTTTACACAAGTCAACATCGGTTAACGCATTGCAAATGAGAGCCAACACCGGTCAACGCGTTACAAATGAGAGTCAATGCTGGCCAACGTGTTACAAATGAAAGTCAACACCGGTCAACGCATTGCAAATGAGAGTCAACGTTGGTCAACGTGTTGCAAATGAGAGTCAACGCCGGTCAACATGTTGCAAATGAGAGTCAATGCTGATCAACGCGTTGCAAATGAGAGTTAATGCCGGTCAATGCATTGCAATGAAAGCTAACACCGGTCAATGCGTTGCAATGAAGGTTTACGGTGGTCAACACGTTAATGATTTTCGCTAAAATAAGGCTCAGGATGAGGTTCCAAGTCAAAAGGATAACCCCAGTGAGTTCAAGTATGATTTAGATACGAATCTCTGACGAGGATGATTAGTTCAACATCGATTCAATAACATGAGCTAAATTCAAAAATCCACACACCAGTTTTAGTTTAAGATTTTGACAACGGTCAGACGATAAACGCAGTACAGGAAGAATTTTGGCTATTCGACAAAATACTGAATAAACTAAAAGATGAGAAAGTCTAAGAATTGAAGGTTAAGTCCATCATATCCAAAGTATTCCAGCCTTCTCTAAGAATAAGGCTGAAACACTTTGGAGGGGGTATTTATAGGCGTCAAAATTTGTCTATAGGTTACCGTACGTAACTCAAGACAAAGAGAAGGTGATGAATGTTATCATTCGAGTAAAGGAGAATTATCTGAGTCAAAGAGGATCATTCATTGCTATGAAGAAGCGAACGAGCACATGAAGCGAGTCGGCAAAGCGTACGAGTCAACGGAATGTGTGAAACGCCGAAACGATGGATAAACGGCCTTGTGTTTTGCACCTATAGTGCGAAACACCTAGTGCAAAACACCAAGAGTGTTTTGCACATGGTGCAAAACACTAAGAGTGTTTCAGACCTGATGAGAAACACACGAAGTGTTTCACACATGTTAGGACTCTAGGGACGCGTTTCGATGGTTTTTGATCTATTTCGATTGTTCTAAAACCTCCCCAACTATCTTGAGGGTATCCTTAAATATGGGAGAGCTGTTAAAGTTGTTTCCAACAGAAAATAAGGTCATATCTTAGGTTCTTATCTGAAAATAGGGCATTTGGAAGCCTATAAATACAATCCTAGGGCCTCTATGCACGTGTAATTAGGAATTTTGAGCTTGAGGCGAGTTGCTAATCCTGTGAGAGGAGGGGCATGAATTTCAAATTAGAAGGTGAGTTCTTGGCAAGTTCTTCATATAAAGAAGAAGAGTTCTTGGCCCCTTCAGCCCTTCAGTCATTTCCGAAGAAGAGTTCTTGGCCCCTACAGCCCTTCAGTCATTTCCTTGGGATCAGACTTTGTTTCGATCTTGAGAAGAGTATTGATCTCACTTCGTCGAGGGATTTACTTTTGTTCTTACATCTTTTATGATATAAGAATATCGAGCCTTCATTTCGTTCAACTCGAATTTGATTTCTTGGTGGTCCACGGACTAACACGTCCCTATCATAGGCAAAGATCCCACGCAAGTAACAGGTGATAAACGTTCTCTGTGTGTGTTTCTAGAAAGTTATAATTTTCTTTGTTTTATTTGTGTAAGAGAAGTCTTATAAAAAGACTCACTCTTTTGAACTTATTTTAAAATGATAAACGTTGCAATGAGTTCTGCAATGAAACAACCTTTCGATGCAAACATTACCATTCCACGTGGGGTTCGAGAAACCTACACGGTCGACATAGGTGCGAAGGGTAGGGGAAGAGGATGAGGAGACGGTAGCGTAGGATTGGAGGCTGCGGCATCGGTGGTGGTAGGGGAGGGGAGGTCTTGGACCGAGATTAGGACCAGCTGGAGGAGGAAAGGGATTGTGGGAGTATTTTTTGGGTTTCAAATTAGGAAGCGCAATTTGGGAATGAGTTCATTGGGTAGTGGGTTTATACAGTGTTTGAGGGTTAGTTACATTTATATTTCTGTAAAAGGGCTATGGGGTATTGGTTTTTTAGCTGGGGAGGAGGATGCATAGCTCAACTTTTTTGAGTTGCTCCAAGCAATTTTTCCTAAATAGAATAACTAATGGAGGTGTAATGTTAGCCAGTTAGGTTCAAGGGAATCCAAGAGATGACTACTATCTGGAAGTGTAGTGTTAACTTAATGGTATGAGAAATAGATAGAAGTATAATGCTAATTGATTGATTTTTGAAAAGAGACTAGCAAAGGTGTGGTGTTTACTTGTTGGATCCTATGAAATGTGAACCGTTTAGAGGTGTAATATTAACATGATGGTGGCAAGAGATTCCCAGGATTATACAAGGGTAAAGTGATAACTTGATAATTCACTGGGGCATTTTGTTGATATTATTTTATCTTAGAGATAATTTTTATAGTCCAAGGTGTAAACTCAAACATGACTAATATCTCTATGAAGAGATAAAAAGGCTCACTTCAAGAGTAATATTTCTTGGAAAATTTCTCATTGATTGGTGTCATAAGCCTATTTCATTTGGATCAATCAGGCGGTATTTCCCATTTGAGTAGACTGTCTCTACTATAAACGAGCCTTCCCATTTAGATTGAAACCTACCTTTGAACTTATGCATCATGACCATGGATCGACTAATAGCTAAATACCAAGTCTCCTTCTTTAAAGGATCATTCTTTGACCCTCCTATTAAAGGATCTTAATATTCGAGATTAATACATCACGATTCGCAGTTGAGCTTTGAGTCTCAACTCATCTAAAGCCTATAACTCTTGGAGGTGGCTCTTATAGTACTCTTCTATCATAATCTTTTCCATGAGGGTAGTTCTTAATAACAAAATTTGGATCTCCGATATAGCTTTGTAATCCTATAGTAAGGAGAAAGGCATAGTGCCTATGGGAGTGCGAACTGTTGTTTGATAGGCCAAAAGACACTATCCAAATTTCTCATGCCAATCTCACTTGTTAGAAGGGACGAACTTCTTCAAAATCTTGATGATTACCTTATTGAATGCTTCGACAAGACCATAAGCAACCGAGTTGTATGGCGTAAAAACCACATCTTGTATCCCGAATTTATCATAGAATTTGAAGAATGGTCGACTAGTAAATTGCGAACCATTATTGTGGACAATCCTCTAAGGGATACCAAATCAATAGATGACATCGTCTTCCATGAATTTAACCATGTTAGAAATCTTGATTTCATGGAGTGGGATGGCTTTAGCCCACTTGGAGAAGTAGTCGGTGATGGCTAGAATGAATCAATGTCCTTTAGCAGATGGTGGGCTAGTTGGTCTTATGACGTCCATTCCTCACATCTTGAACGGCCATGAAACAATTGTTGAATGCAATTCTTGTGGGCATTAGTGTAGGAAGTTTGCATTGAATTGACATGCGCAACACCACTTGGCATAGGTCACCGCGTCTACAATCATCGTTATCCAATAATAGCCTAAATGACAAAGTTGACCTTGGAGTTTTGGTGTAGCCTGATGAGCTCCTCATATGCTATCGTGGGTTTCATTTAGTGCCTCTTAGGTCTCACTTGATGGCAAGCATCTAACTAATATGCTATCAAATGATTTTGTGTATAATGTCTCTGTGGCAAAATCGTAGAAGAAGCGGGAGGCTCTCCTTTTGATGGAGATTTCTTACGTTGGATCATCTGGCAATATGACGTGCAAGACATAGTCAACAATTGAGTAAAGCCAGTAACTGGGCTCGAAACCCCCACACATAGCATGAACCTCATGGGCATCCAATATCTATTTAGAAGAGCATAGATGGTGGCTAGCTACTATAATCCACTTAGTAGACTTGGAGCTTAATGCTAAGGAAGCTGCGAGTGATGCTAATTCATTAGTGTAAGTGTTCTCAAGGCAAGCTACATATTTGATGTATAAATGTACCCCCTCTTCATCGATATACTTGAAGTACTGATGTAGCGTTGATATGATGATCATATTAGAGTGGATCCATGGTCATACAAGGAGAAAGTTGTAGGATGTTTATATGTCAATCACATATCATGTCACCTCCATTTTTAGATCCCCGATCTGACACTGAAGATGGATCTTTCCTAGTGATCGACTACTGCTAAAGCTAAATCTAGAGATAGTAATAGTCATTCTTGAAAGGTTGTAGAGTGGAATGCTAAAGGCTAAGAAGCCGCGAATGAAAGATGCTCAAGGCAAATCATTGATTGATATGAATTTGCTCGACTTTGGTTGAACCGATCTACCCAATGTAATAGATGGATCGGTTGTGGTAGTTTTCCTTGATAAGTATATCATCAGGAGTGCAGTAAATGCAAGGCTTCTACTGATACCATTGGTAGCATTGCCTTTAATCTTCATCTTGTGGAGACCCAGGCATGTGAGTGAGAAACGCTTCACTGTCTATAAATTCTTTCGTCAAAGCCTCTCTCATGTCCTTAGACAAAAGCAGATGTTTATGTATGGTTATGTAAACTGATATGCTGGCTAGCTAAGCCAATAAATCATACTGGAATGGGACTTTGAATCTAACGGATGGTGGCTGCAAAGCCTTCTCGAACTGTGTTTCCTTTTTGTTTAACAAGTTTGAGCTACTTAGAAGGTCTTGGTCGATCATAGTTCTTCAGTTAGCCTCTACTAGATCTTGTTCCAATAGGAGAGTTTTGGTCCAGTTGAACAGCCATAGCAACTTTCTCTTCCTTAGTGTCAATCATTGTGGAGACTTGTAAAGACTCCTCACATGCAATTGCAGATATGGTGTTGCAAGATTTCATCTTTCCTTTAGCCATTGCACGAGATGTTGACCTGGAGGATGTCTAGCCCTCATTTAGGAGAACATCCGAATGGACCCATATTATTTTTCCTCTATTAATTGTAAGAGGGACGAACAGTCTTGCTAATCATGATTAATCAAGTTCATCCTTGAAGTTAGAACTAGAATGACACCATTTTGAACTTGAGTCATTAGCATGGACCTAAATTGAAGGGTCACCATATTGGCAGTAACCTTCTTTTACTTAGGTTGGAGATTGAGAGCCTCTGAGTTGATGGCTGTTAGACCCTAGAGGGGGGGTGATTAGGGTCTTATGCTAATCTAATCCGATTAAATGCTAATTAAAACTAATTAACAAATATATTCTTGCAAGATAGATATACAAAGAGTTATGTGCAAGAATATGCAATATACACAAGGTGATATATCCTAGCAATGAGATATGCTATATGATATATGCAAGGATATAAAACTAACACAAGGGGTAAACAATATAAACAAGATAGTGGATGATATAGAAATGAGCAATGCACAATGGCGATATAAGATATGAACTTAAATATGAAAGAACGCCAAAGCACACTCAAACAAGCAATATGATCACGGAGTTCGGACCTTCCGTCCTACGTCTCCGCTCCCCACTCCTGGGGAGAAATCCACTATCAACCGGGTTTTCTACGTTCACCCGAACAACGTTTACACCTCACACTCGGTTTTCTAGCTAATCGAAAACTTTACAATCAACACACTATTGTAATCCTACTCTACACCCACTAAGTGTTGGACCTAGCCGTGTCTTCCTCAAGTGCTCGGTTACAACCTCTCCCTAGGCACGTCAACCGACGCCACTCCTCTTGGGACGATCCCCGACTCTCACCACACACTCCTCACTCGGTGTACAAGTGTATTACAAAGTGAATCTCACAATAAGCATAATATAACAAATGATTATTCTTAACTATGGATGAGAACACAATGAAAGCACAACTCAAAGTTACAATCTCTCACCACCCAACTATATTATGTATGTAAATACTAAAAGCTCAATGTGGGTGTGTGTAACAATGAGTAAAATAAAATCAAATCTAAACTCAATATAAAACTAGCTTTAATAGAATTGATAATTAACAAATAATTATAAGTAAAAGCTAGAGTTGAGTTTAGGAAAACTTCTCTAGATCAAGATGGAGAGATGGAGATTTGAGGCCCAAACGATAAGATAATCTCCTCCACTTGTGAAAGCTAAAACTGCTTTAAACCAAACCCTTAAACAAGCTTAAACTCTTTTTAAAACCCTTGTTTAAAAACTTCTTTTTCATTAGTCCAAGAAGAGATCAGCAATGGGGTATTTATACCCATTCAAGATCTCAACAAAAACCCAAGTAAAAAGACAGAAACAGCCCCAGCAAATCAGCTCAGGAAATAGCCGTTGGAAAAGCAACGGATCTATTGTCGATCGACCGGAAATTCTGTCGGTCGACCGACGGAGAGCAAAAAACACAAGACCAGCTCTGGACAATTGTCGGTCGACCGGTGCGGTAGACCGATGGAGCTTTCGGTCGACCGACAAACTCTCTGTCGCAAACTGTCGGGAAATCAAAACGAGCGGTCGACCGGTTCGGTCGACCGAAATCTAACACAGCTGAAAACCAGGTTTTAAAACATATTTTTTGACTTTTGGAAATTTGTTAAAAATAACAAATGAAGTCCAAAAATTATGAAACTTTGGAAAATGTATATAAACATGAAAACGAACATGTTACAAAAAGAATTTTCCAAATTGCATTTCCCATTTGTGAAAAATCATCATTTTGCAAAATGATTCAAAACACAAAAACTAAACATACATGTTTTTGACATTTGACATAAACCATGTTTTGAAACTTTGCACAATGATTATATAGACTTAATAAAGTATGTATATGATTATTGTTAAGTCCAAAAACTAAGAATACAATATTTTCATAAAATTGCATATTCTATGCAATAAATACCAAAACACAATAGTAAATATGAAATATATGATTTCATATTATAAACATGAAAACCAAAAACTATGTATGTATATATATATATAAAACTATATATATGTATAGAAACCAAAACTTATGTATATATATATATAACTATATATATATACGAAGAGACCAATAAATGTGTGTGTATAGATATTGAGCTTAAGGTACTTAACACACATAATATAAATCCTAAACTACATTACCCAAGCAATCTTGATCTTCATTGTAGCTCAACTTGGTACACGTTGCGGATGAAGCTTGAACTTGATCTTTAACTTGAGTTGTATGTTGCTTCACTCCACAATTCCGCCAACCTCCATTTGATATGATCGTTATGGCGCAATTCCATCCATCCTCCAACAACGTTGTTTGTCTACAATAAATACTAAAACACAAATACTAGACAAACAACATTAGAAGTAAATTGTTTGTTAAACATCATCAAAACAAGAAGGCCAACAATGGCTGTCTTGTTTTATCCTTGAGCATATAATAGTTCTTCCTCAAGTGCGAGAACATTCTGTTGTAAAGGCAACAGTTAAGATCATTATTATTCCTAACCTCTTCTAAGCATTAGGCTTTAGGAAACTTTAGCCAATTTATCTTCTTGAGCACATAAATGATGGCAAAGATATGCTCATCTTTGAAAGAGTAGCTCTGTTTGCACCTTTTAAGGTCCCTTTCTTCTAATTGTCATATTTATAACCTCAATTACAAATGTCTCCTTGGCTTTTGACCGAGATGACTGACCTTGCTTGTTTTTTCCCCCTCTTTGATTTGAGCAGGGATCAAACTTATTGAAGCTTAGTGATTTTTGCATGCTCCATGAGATCATTCTATGAATTCCCCTTAACTACGCCAATGTGAGGGTGCTAACAAAGAGTCTCTCTTTGATAGCGTTAATGCCTACTACACTCCCTGTTTGTTTATAGAAGTAGTATATGTGCTAGCTAGGGGAACCTTTGCTATTGAACATGTGTAATGTCTACGAGTTGAACTTTATTCGGTAAGGAACAAAGTCCCACTCAAAAGGATAAGGTCAGGTAATCCCAGTTTTCTTTAGCTACATACATTGTGTCAGAGCATTAAGCTAATTTTTGAGATTTTTAAGGATCTTTGCTTCATTGCTGGCCTTTAGGGGAGCCGAGTCTCAGATTCTGAGTGAGTGGAGTAAATATCATCACGATTTGATGGCTCTTCCTTGAAGGAAAGTACAATAGATTGTCCCCCTTTCGAATTATCTCTGGGAGAATGAGAGACGTGCAATATCTATTGCATCATGACTTCAAGTTGCTCAAAGAAATTATCAGATGCTTTCTTTTGAGCTTCCATTTGACGAATAAGGTCAACGTGGGGTGTCTGTCCATCATGTCTACGAACCACCTCCGCTCTTGACTTGAGCTAGAAGTCACATTTGACACTATGACAATGTTTGCATCACTATAGCAGGTAGGTCTATTCATGAAGATACTCGATAAGTGTACATTCTCAAAAGAGAATAATCAAAGGGGATTATTGTGCCTTGACTAAGCCCGGTGTGATGATAAACGCCATTAGTCTTTAGGAGTATGCTTCTAGTACCATGAGAATATCGAAGATCAGAAGGACTATCTGCATCCTCTTTGTCATCTCCATTAATCACACTAGTCATATTGATCATAGATTCTTAGATATTAGATTTACCCAGCCAGGTACATCGTCGCCTTTTAATCCAAGTCTCTGAAGACTTAGGAACTTTGCTGAGACAATTGAACACTGATCCCTTTACATGGAGAGATTTGCATTGGCAATTTGTTTGAACTAACGTGGCGATCTCCTAGCGTAGCACAATACTGACATTAGCACACACTCTTTAGAGAAAAGAATTGCCTTAAATTAGTGGGAATTTTGACTTAGCTTTAGCAGTTGCTCTTCTTGAGAGCAACTTCGCCTACTTGGACTTCGACAAGCGAACAACACCTATGATGATATTATTTTGACCCAGGGCTGGTGTAGTTAATTAAGTCCTTATCACAAGTCAGTGCTTGTGATTTAGATAAAGAATCACCATGGGTGATATTTTTTCCTTGTTGGATTTTGTCACGCCCCGCTTCCCAAAATACCCGGGAATCGGGACGTGAACAAGCCCGCGACGTATTAGAATGAGAAGAAATATACACTATTAATTTCTTTCTCTTTTCTTTTCTTCTCAATCCAATACGCTAAGCGACTGGAAATAAATACAATGCGAAGTCACAGGTCCCCGATCACATCAGCAAGAATATAATAGACAAACTCAGAATAAAAGAATACATATCATATTACAAATGAATATTATCCAAGACATAATAATACGGGTTAAACATGCCCTTATACAAATTGAACAATGAATACTGAAGAAAATGTAAACTTCATCGTTCAACGGTAATAGAAAGGAAAATACTACAAGAACAACTGAGATCACCAACTAAGAAGAGATAACTACTTCGGCTCATTATTCAACTCTATCCGCAAGACATTTCTGTTGAGAATGCTCTAGCTCCTGACGAACCTGTTCTTCCTCTAAGTCTGACGTACACCAGAGAAAACAGGTGTACGTCAGTGTGTATGGCACACGGTAAGACCCGACCCCACAAAGAAAATAGAACGAACGGAAATCCAATGCGAAAAACGATATGATAACAGAAACAACAAAAGAACATACAATTGAAATCCACAAATCAACATGAAAACACTACTAAAATATGATAAACATAAAGCATCCAAAGTCGATCAGATAACGAGATCATGCAGCTAGCGATCAGTCTAATCATCCAAGTAACAGGGGCATACAATAGATATAATTAATACCTAAAAATCTACAACGAGAGACGTAGTACGTCGAACGAAATAATCCAAACAAGGAAACCCTCATGTATATACCATATGTCTCAAATTGTCGATAATTAAATATTAACCCCAATCTATGTATGAAA
>BQKN01062952.1:311361-339591 GCA_022839385.1 Asparagus kiusianus
CTTGGTGATTTTTTTCTATTTAATTAGGCTTTCTAAGTGACTATTTAGCGAGTTTTGGGCCAATGAATCCCAACCCAATTGGGCTTAGGTCATTAAGTATAGATATACTCCTTGATTTTAAGAGTTTATTTTTTTCCTTTTTGGTGCCCATTTTTCGCACTCTTCTTTTATAAGGTTAGCTTTTTTAATATATATATATGTGTGTAAGTATATATATAGTATGAAAAAATGTGTAAATCAAGATAACTTGAAAAGAAATATTTTCAACTCTAAGTTAAGTATGCAAAAATTTCATTATTTTTAATTAAAAGTCTAAGGTAAGGCTTAAGTAAAGTATACTACTTGAAAAATCATTTCTTAAGAAATTTATTTGGAGTTATCATAAAAGGTGAACTTGAGTATATCACTAACTAGGAATTAGAAAATTTAAAATCTATCAATTAGATCAATTATTATTTGACTCTATTAATTTAGCAAGTGATAGTATTTTTATATTTTTAATATTATTATTATTTTTTTAAACAAAAATTATGTCAAAAATGTAACAAAAGGATAAAATAAAGAGGAAAATATGTACTTCTCACCCCCACATCTAAATTTTGCATTGTCCTCAATGCAAATTCGCTGATGCACAAAGTAAAGCAGATAAGAATTAAAGAACTTATATTTGTTCTGTCGACCTAGAATAATGATGATAAGGATCTGCAATTACTGTTAGTATGAGGATCAAGAAATCAAATAAGAGAGAAAAATTATAATTATTTTTTAATTTTTTTCAATTTTTTGTTTTAATTTTTTTATATTTTTTTTACAGATAATGAGGTTCATGAAGAACCAACACCTCTTTCTCTCTGAGCGTAGAAAATTCTAAAAATAGTTTTGGACGTTGACCATTTATTTTAAAAATGTTACCATTTTTAGGATTTTCTATCTCGACAGCCCCATGTGAAAAAACTGGTTTGACAAAATATGGACCTGTCCATCTTGATCTTAATTTTTCAGGAAAAAGATGCAACTTTGAATTGTACAATAAAACTTTCTATCATGGAGAGAAATTTTTTCGTAAAATTGATTTGTTATGAAAAATCTTGGTTTTCTCTTTGTAAAATTTTGAGTTTAAATATGCATCATTTCGAATTTCTTCCAACTCATTTATTTGGAGCAATTTATTCTTACCTGTCGAGTCTGAATCAAAATTCAACTGTTTTATTGCCCACATTGCTCGATGCTCCAACTTTACTGGTTGGTGACAAGCTTTCCTAAACACCTGTCTGTATGGTGACATCCCTAAATTAGCCTTGAAAGCTGTTCTATATGCCCACAGAGCATCACATAATTTTATAGACCAATCTTTTCTGTTATGGTTAACTGTTTTTCTAATAATTGTTTGATCTGCCTGTTTGTGACCTCTACTTGACCACTGGTTTGAGGGTGATAAGGAGTTGACAATTTGTATGTGATTAAATACTTCCTCATCAAAGCCTCAAAAGAACGGTTATAAAAGTGTGTACCATTATCACTAATGATCGCTCGAGGCACTCCAAACCGTGCAAATACATTCTCTTTCAAAAACTTGACAACAGCCTTGTTGTCATTAGTTTTGCAAGCTACCGCCTCAACCCATTTTGACATGTATTCGACAGCTACTAGAATGTAAACATTTCCAAAGAAATTTAGAAATGGTCCCATGAAATCGATACCCCACAGATCAAAAAGTTCAATATATAAGATGGGTTGTAAGAGCATCATATTTCTTCTAGTGACTTTCCCTAAAAGCTGACAGTGGTTACAGGTTTTACAAAACTCATATGAATCCTTGAAAAGGGTGGGCCAGTATAGGCCACATTAGAGAATTTTTTTCGGCTGTTTTTCTTGCGCCAAAGTGGCTCCCACATGCTTGCTCATGACAAAAGGAAAGAACAGTCCTAGTTTATTCCTTGGAAACGCACCTCCTAAAGATCTGATCAGGATAGTATTTGAACAGATATGTATCATCCCAGTAAAAGTATTTTACTTGGGAGAGAAAACAAGATCTATCATGTTTAGATCAATGAGAAGGAATTTGGTCCATGACTATGCAGTTCATAATGTCGGTGAACCATGGAACAGATTGGATTTGTAGGAGTTGTTCATTAGGGAAATGTAAAACCTCGATAATTTATGAATAATATAATTAATGTGTGATAAATTATGATATGTGGATATTTAGTATGATAAATATTATTTAATAGTGTATGAGTATATTACCATGTGATTTGAGTATGAACGAGTTCATACATGAGAGAGAAAAGAGTTGAAACATGCACAAATGGCCAAATATATGGAAACTGGAAATGTTCAGTCCGGTCGACCGCCACGGTCGACCGCAGCCCGGTCGACCGCCACGGTCGACCGCGATACCTACACTCTGTTTTTCTCCTGTTTTGAGTTGGTTTCGGATTTCTAAACCCATATCCGTTTTCCTCTGATATATATATGAGTTTTCACGTTTTTCTCAGTTTTCCTAAGAACCCTAACAGCCACGAAAACCCCCCAAACCCTAATTTGATTTCTTAGAGAAGATTGGAGGCTTTCAAGTTGGGTTTTTGTTGATTCTTAGCTTTTGGAGTGGAGATCTCCTTCGACGTTGCTTCTAACACATTTTCCTACAACCCCAGGCGAGTATCACCTCTGCTAATCCCCCTCCTAGTTTTCAAAACGTTTTTAAAGAGGTTTAAACATGTTTCGTAGAGCCTAAATGACTAGTTTATGAATAAAGTCAATTTCTTTTGTATTATATATAAAGATTAAGTCTTTTCATGTTAAAAAGGTTGAGAACATTTTTACAGATGTGATTTAGATCTATTGATGATTTTAAAACATGGTTAATCGAAAGAAAGGAATTTGATTCGTTGTTTTGAGCTTTTGTGCATGTTTTTAGGGTTTTGAATACAAATCTAATGCATAAAATCATGTTTATAGTTGTTGAGTTGTTTCCAGATGTTCATATTTATTGTGACATGTTTGCATACAAGTTTCATGAAGATTTAATCATGTTTGAATCACAAAAACACGACGTGAACACGACATACAGGAAATAATTAAGAAATCGGGAATCAGGGTTCACGGTTGACCGCCACGGTCGATCGCGTGCAGGACAGAGACATGGGTAGTCTTTAGAGCCCGTCGCAGTCGACCGCCACGGTCGACCGCCAGTCTGTTTTGGCTGTGCATGTTTATATGGCTTGGTTTTGGTTTGTCGAGCAGATTTCTCGATCTAATGATGATAGACTATTTATGTTAGTGATTATTTAACACCTGGGATGATGGTGAACTTCAGATGAGGACACCCACACCGAGATTTGTGCATGTATACTAGATTGTGTTAGATTGACACACTTTTGACATGAGTTAATTTGATAAACACATATGAATAATGTTGTTCTATACGTATCCGGAAACAGAAAGATGAAACCTATTTGCCGCAGAACGATTGAGTAAGAGTATTACAAAAGTATCGTTATTACACTTATCCGGAATAGGGAGATAATAAAACCTATTGCCGCAGAGCGATTGAGTAAGAGCATTACGAGAGTATCACTATAGTACAAGATGATGCACACATAGATAATTGATCAGTTGTAAGCTTTACTTTCATGATAGATTGCCCGCGAGTAGGGTATTTTCTTTGAGATTTTGATACACCCGTTATGAATGGTAGATATTTTTTTTTGTTTTAGCAATTGTTGATATCCTCTTTTATTAGAGCAGATCACTCGGACGTAGTTCGAGATGAGATGATTATTCTTTATGTTGGAGATTGGGGTTTTTATCATTGGTAAATTTGTTTTTCATTCATAGAGAGTTATATGAATGATTTGATATATGTATGTACTGACTCTATTTTCTATATACTCCTACCCCTTCCCCTGGGGAGAGGTAGTGATGATCTCGCTAGCGCTTTGACGCTCGTTGTTTCTCCTCTTTCAGGCAGCGAGTCCGGCGCACGGAGAGTCGCAGGTTGATGAGACATCTTAGTTGTCTGTTTAAGCTATTTATTATATTTTGTAGTTATTGTAGAACTCCACATGTAGTTGATTATTTTCAGACTCTAGATTGGTATTTTATTTCATAGAGTTGAGAGCTATTGTGAGACTTGGTTTATTTGACTCATTGTATTTGAGATTTAGTTCAGGCTCAGTGAAATATCTACTTCATTCCGGTTGGGCTCATTATTAATATTTCTTATGCTTCTTCTGTGTATATTTTTAGTGTTTTTCGATTTAGATTATTTACCTGTTTGTACCTTCATCTATTTATAGTTTCCACTAGAGAGATAGTGATTGTGATGGTGAAACATGTCGTAGCATGGAGTTGGTGCTTGGCAGGTTTGACAATCCGGGTTTCACCTTGAACTGCAGCCTTGTGTGAACCCTGGAGCGTCACAGTTGGTATCAGAGCTCTAGTTCCAATATCCTTAGGATCATTCCTGTGTCATATTGTGGAGTTTAGGATAGAGTTTCCTAAGGATCATGTATACAGTCCGCTAGGAATCCTTAGCATGAGTGAGGACATACTATATATGTAAGCGAAAAATCTAATATTTTTTTTATGATGATGATCTATTTACTTTGAATAATAAAGCATGATATGAGATATATGTGATACGATTTACTTATTGATATATGTTATATCCTTCATGATTAAGATCCAATTTACTTCGTAATAAGCTCTATTTTGGAATTATAGATGTCAGGAAGAGGTCGTGGATGCCGAGTTTCTCGTGCTCAGGGAGTTGAGCAGGAAGATAGGGAGCCCGAGCCACAGCAGGCTCCGTAGTACCTAGTGGATCTCATAACACCATTGGTAGCTCGTATGACGGCTATTGAGGAGCAATTAGTAGCCTAGGTTCTTCAAGAGCCTTCCGTTCATGAAGAGGCACCCGTTCAGGAGTCATCTATTCGGGAGGAAATACAAGAGAGGGCACCAGTGGTCCCACCGACACCACCAGTTGAAGACGGAGCAGTTGATCAGGAGGCTTAGCTTTGTTTAGTTGAGAGGTATCAGAAGTTGAAAGCACCTGAGTTCCACGGATCGACGAATTCCATTGCTGCACACAAGTGGAAAGAGGATGTGAGCAACATATTGGACATGCTGAATGTCAACACTGTTCAGAAGCAGAGGCTAGCGGCTTTCAGCCTCAAAGGCGATGCATGAGGATCGTATAGGCTTCGTTTCACCCCAGAGCAGAGGATGACGGTTTTATGGGAGACCTTTATATATTTGTTTGATGATCAGTATGTTTCGGCTGCAGCGAAAGCCGGAAAAAGTTAGAGTTGGCTCGTTTAGAACAGGGAGTTATGTCTGTCATGGACTTTGAGAGTAAGTTCATGTCATTGCTTAGGTTCACCAGTATGTGGCACACGGAGGAGCGACGGGCTCAGATGTTCCTGATGGGACTTCATCCAAGATTACGCCGGTACATAGTATCTCGACGGTTTCGTTCAGTGCGGGAGGTGGCAGATGCTGCCATGGCTTAGGAGACAGATACAGCCTTATTCATCAAGGGCAAGGATAACGGTAAGTCAGGACAGTCCGAGGATAAAGAAAATGATAAGAGACCATTTGGAGGCTTAGGAGGACCCCACCAGCAGGGTAAGGGTCCACATCAGCAGGGTCCCCATAAGAAGGGCCATCAGCAGGACCAGAGAGCGTAGCAGCGGTGCCGATTTCAGGGAGCTTGTTACAATTGTAACAAGATTGGACACCGAGTGCCCGAGTGCCGCAGCGCACCCGCACCAGGCCAGTAGGGTAGGACACAACAGCAGTAGAACCGTGCTCAGGGACGTGGTCAAGACCAGCAGCTAAGGATAGAGGCACCTCCAGCAGTCCCGAGGATTGAGGGACAAGTTCGAGCAGTCCAGGAGACCCAGCAGAGGCAGATGACACCATTCACTCTAGGTGATGCAGAGCAGCAGACCGGTAGGGTGTATGCAGTTATTCCTCGTGATCATGGCACGAGCGGAGCTGTGGTGGAAGGTACATTCAGTGTGAATTCCTTTCCAGCACGTATTCTTTTTTATTCTGGCGCTTCACATTCTTTTATCTCCTATGATTTTTTTGTTAGACTTTGGCTTGTAGCTCAGCCATTAGATTTCCCATTATCTGTATCTACTCTGTTAGGAGAGATGTCTCTGTTAGAGAGTTTTTGTAGGAGATGCATTGTCAGCTTGGATGATTCTGAGTTCGCGATTGATTTGATCGTGTTGCATATGTTTGAATTCGATGTGATTCTTGGTATGGATTGGCTATCTTCCTACCATGTGAGTATCGACTGTTTTGCGAAAATAGTTAGTTTGAGAGCATATGATGGATCAGAGTTAGTGGTAGCTACCTCCAGAGGCAACCAGTTTGCGGAGTCATTTCTGGCGTACGTAGAGGAGGCGATATTACGGGATCGGAGTGCAGATTTGAGTGAGATGAGAGTAGTCTCGGATTATCAGGATGTCTTCCAGGACATACCAGGATTACCTCCAGTGAGAGAGGTCGAGTTTTGCATAGAGTTGCAGCCAGACACCGCGTCGATTTCCCGAGCTCCTTACCATATGGCGCCTGCTGAGATGAGGAAGCTACAGACCCAGATCGATGAGTTGTTGTCTCAAGGCTTCATTCGACGGAGTCATTCTCCGTGGGGATCACCGGTCCTCTTTGTGAAGAAGAAGGATGGGAGTATGCGATTATGTATAGATTATCGCGAGTTGAACAATGTCACTATCCGTAACAGGTACCCATTACCATGGATTGACGACTTGTTCGATGATGCGGCATAAACATATACGAAAATTGCAAGTGCACAATTGATCAAGTTATAGTATAAAGAGTTATCGATCCCACGAGGAAGGTGTTTTGTAGGAGAAAATATAAAATCGGTTCTTATGTTGTGTGCGTGACAAATAGGAGTGATGAGTGAATGTGATTGTGAAGAGATTGAGAGAGTGAAAATGGTGCATAAATAGGCGCAAAATGTAAGTGAGAGTGGATGTGACAAAGAATGAATGTGATCAATAAGGCAAGAATGAATAAAATCGAGAAACAAATGAAAATCAAGAATGAAAAAATAAAATTCATGAATAAAAGAAAATGTAAGAAATTAAAGATGGTGGATTCAATTATAGATATGGGTGATCTAAAATTGAACCCACTTCTTTAGAAAAGGGTGATTCCCTAGAGGGTTCTAGCCTAAAGGCGAATCAAACAAAATGAAAAAAAAAAAAAACTAAACCCAAGAGGGTTCTAGCCTCAAGGTGAATAGTATAAGAAATTAAAATCTAACTATAAAATAAATTACAAAATCTAAACTACAAAATAAATTGTAAGAATTAAATACAAGAAAATGAATCTACTCTATCAGCATGAAATAAATCTAATCTATAAGCATGAAATAAATCTAATGCAAGAGGGTTCTAGCCTCTTGGCTATTTAACAAGAAAATAAAATCTAACTATAAGTATAGAAATAAATCTAAACTAATAAGCAATAAAAAAGAAATAAAAGAGAAAAAGAAAAGAAATGCAAACCTTCAAATTGCTCTTCATCTTCATCTACATCATTCAACAAAGAGGAGAAAAGATAAATTTAAAGTGGAGAAAAATTATTATTATTAATTGCAACAAAAGTAATAATTTTTGGAAGGCCTTCTCAATTAAGAGTAGCCCTCCTCTCCAAATGGAGTTACAAAATTTTTCATACCTCTAACCCCTCACTCTCTACCCCTATTTATAGTAAACATCAGTGAATGAGAGCCATTGAATTGAAATCTTATCCAAAAACAACAAAAATCAGCTATAGATTCGTAACAAACTGTGTGTCATATTGATACCAGCATCGATAGGGGTATCGATGCTGGCATCAATACGGGCATCGATGCAGGCATCGATATGGACTTGTCTCCTTTTTCAGCCCGCAGCTTCCTCTTCTCTTTGGCTTTTGGGCTTTGATATATTTTTCTTTTCTTCTTTTAGGCTTTGACATTTTCCTTCTTTTGGTTTTGGCCTTTTGGATAATTTAGCAATTGATTTTCCAATGAGCTTCTTTGCTTCATTTCTTCATTAAATCAAGGGTTTTTTGTTGAGAGATTGGAGTTTGAGATTTATTCTTCATTAACCTATAATTAAAGATAAAAACAACTATTAGTGGTATATTTTTTCATATAAAATAGATAATGAGGGTATAAAATTATAATAAAATATGATTATCAAATACCCCCACACCTAAACTTTTGCTAGTCTTCTAGCAAAAAAAATAAAATGAAAGAAAACCTAACTCACTTTCGCAGGAATCACGGTTGTATTTAGCTCATACAACAATCCTTTAAATCCCTAGGTTACCCTAGTGGACGAGTTGTAGTCTCGTGAGGGTTTGCAGTGAATATACCCACAAAATTCAGTCAACTTGTCAAATTAAAGAAGTTAGTAAATAACTAAATTTACTTGATAATTGAAGCTAGTTATTACTCAAGAAAATATTTTTATATATAACTCTAAGGTACATTTCCTAGAAAATCTTCTCATTATAACAATACAAAACCAAGCCAAACTTAGAAATTTAATTTAAAAGTTTTGAAAAGAACATGCTAACTCTTTGTTTAAAATAATATTCATGTTTCTTGACCTAAAATATTTTCCAATACCATATATACAAATATAACTATGTATAAAACATTTATTAGTATTTTTATTTTCATTTTTTTTATATTATTATTCTTTTTAACTCTTTCTTCCTTGGTTATTTTTTTCTACTTTAACGGGCTTTCTAAGCGACCATCTAACGAGTTTTGGGCCAATGGATCCCAATCTAATTGGGCTTAGGTCATTAAGTACGGAAATACTCCTTTGGCTTAATTACTCGATCAGCTTAGGCTTTATAAGATAGAATCACCTTGAATTTAAGAGTTTTTTTTTCTTTTGGTACCCATTTTTCGCACTCTTCTTTTTACAAATTTTTTTATATGTATATGTGTATATATTCTGAAAAATATGTAAGTTAAGCCACTTTAAAAAATTATTTTTAACTCTAAGCTAAGCATGTATTCCATTATTTTAAATAAAAATCTAAGTTAAGGCTTTAAGTAGAGTATACTACTTTGAAAATCATTTCTTAAGAACTTTATTTAGAGTTATCATAAAAAGTAAACTTGAGTAAATAATAGATTAGAAAATTTAAAATTTATCAAATAAATCAATTATTACATAATTCTATCAATTTGGCAAGTGACGATTTTTTTTGGAAAAGGAAAAAAATTGAAAAAAATGTAAAACAAAGAGAAAAAATAACTAATTCCCACTCCCAAACCTAAAATTTGCAATGTCCTCAATGCAAACTCTATGATGCACAAAGTAAAGCAGATAAGAAATGAAATACTTACATTTGGTCGGTTGATAAAAATCTACAGTTACCTTTGGTCTGAGGAGGATGGAATCAAAAATTTATTCTTCTTTCTCTTTTATTTCTTTTTTTCTTTTCTTTTTTTCTTTTTTTTCTTTTTTTAAACTGAATAAGAAACTCTCGAATGAGAGAAGAATAAATTCTTTTTATTATTCTAAAATAAATAAAACAATTAATGTAGAATGAAGTGTTCAACACAAAGAGCTTATATTCTACATTGAATCCTACCTTATTGTTGAAAATTCTTCCCCGGATTTTAAATAAATTCAGAATGATATAACCAATAATGTGAAATTCCAAGCATTTCGGGGTGTTCAATAATCCTTACAACAAAGTAAGGTAGGTATTATTGGTGTCATGCATTTTATTTTTCTTAATGAACTCAGACTCTTGTACTGTGAAGTTTTGTTTTCTAACAACCAATTCTTCTGTAGAGTTCTAAAAATTTGGTTGTTGATTATTCTCCAAGAATCTAAGTTCATCAAGAAAGAGTTCTTTAAAATTTAATTCAAAGCAGCAAATGTTTAACACAGTTTTATTATTCTCAAGGACCTGATCTGCTTTTTCTAAAAACTCTAACTCTTCATCAAAAATTTTCTTAAAACTCAAATCAGACTCTTCTTCTTCTTCTTCTTCTTCTTCTTCTTCTTCTGATATTTCCTGAATATAATTTATTTCTAGAGGCTGATTATTTGGCTGGTCCCCTGGTTTAAAAATGTTAAGATCAGCAGTCAAATTCCCAAAGGATAGCTTCATTTGACCAGTTCTACCGTTGATGAGAGCATTAGAATTGGCTAAGAAAGATCGTCCTAAGATGACAGGTGTCTGTCCTTTGGGATTGGAAACAGGCTGTGTTTCCAAGACTACAAAATCTACTGAAAAAATAAAATTTCCAACCTTAATCAGAACATCCTCTAACTCACTCATGGGGACCTTAACAGATCTATCAGCCAACTGTAAGGTGCATTTGGTTGGATTCAGTACACCTAGACCCAATTGTTGGTAGACTGAATATGGAAGCAAATTGACACTGGCCCCTAAGTCTAAAAGCGCCTTATCAATGTGAGTATTATCAATGATACATGAATTGATGGGGGAACCTGGATCTTTACGTTTCAAAGGTATGAGATTTGATAGCATTTCACTGATATTGGCGGCTAAAAAAACTTTCTTTGGAACATTTATTCTCCTCTTCTTAGTGCATAATTCTTTTAAAAATTTAGCATAAGATGGAATTTGTTCAATTACATCTAAAAGAGGAATATTGATCTTAACCTGCTTGAATGTTTCTAGGATCTTCTCCTCTTGAGGGGCATGTTTCCTAAGCCTGAGTCTATCTGGAAAAGGCACAACTGGTCTAAACCTATCAAAGGCAGGCTCAGGTTCCGGTTCAGGTTCTTGATCATCTGAGGAGGGTGATTGTTGAATAGATTAATCAGAAGGAGAAGAAGAAAAAATTTGTACTGGATCAAAAGTTTGACTTGGAGGAGTTCTCACTTGATTATCGACCTGTCTACCTGACCGAAGTGAATGGATTGCATTCACTTGAGCTTCATAGGATGAACTGCATCCTGTGTCCTTAGGGTTGACTACGGGTTGACTCGAAAATTTTCCTTTCTCTTTTTTACTCACGGCACTAGCTAGTTGACCAAGCTAGGATTCTAATCTAGCTATAGCTTGGGTGTTGAAGTTGAGCATTTGTCCGGTTGATTACATAAAGTAATTCAGAGTGCTGGACGTTTGAGTCAACATATTCGTGGTTTGAGTGGAGGCCTTAATTATGGTTTCCAAACCCCTTTCCAAGACATTGAGACGTTTATCTTGATCTGGATTGTGAGGAGTCTGAATTACAGCTTGATGAAGAGGAGACTGGTTTTGATACGGTAGATTTGGTTGTTGAAATTGTGGATTGAAAGGAACTGTATTTCCACTAGGAAATTGTTGGGTTGAAGCGGGAGTGAAATTTTAAGTTCCGGGAGAATTTCCTTGATTCCATGCAAAGTTGGGATGATTTTTCCAACCTGGATTGTAGGTTGGAGAAAATGGATCATTTCTAGGACACTGAAATACAGCGTTCATCTGTCCTAATGGCTGATTATTTCCTAGGAGAGGGCATTCCTCTGAAACGTGGGTAGAAGACTGACAATTATGACATCCTTGGGCAGAAACATGATTGATTTGAGCTGGATCTCTTTCCTTAACTTTTAAAGCTTCTAACCTCCGCAAAATCGTCGCCATCTTCGCTTCAGAAGTAATGTTTGACTCCAAGGAAGGACCACTAGACATAGAATTGAGGACTGATGAAACCTTGTAATCACAGTGTTCCTACTGTATTATTTTCTCGGATAAACTCTCTAGAAATTCTCAAGCTTCATCTGCGTTTTTCCTCATAAAATCTCCCTGACACATCGATTCTAAAGATGTTTTTGAAGAATAGTCCAATCCTTCATATATAACTTGGCACAATCGCCATTTTTATAGACCATGATGAGGACATTGGATTAAAAGATCTTTGAATCGGTAAAAATATTTCCAGAATGGCTCTCTTGAGATAATTTTAAAGTTTTGAATGTTGTTCCTTAGCTTTACCGTTTTGTGAATAGGGAAAAATTTCTTAAGAAAAATGGTGACAAATTCATCCCAAGTTGAGACGGAATTTGTCGGTAAGCTGTACAGCCATTTTTTAGCTTTATCCTTAAGAGCAAATGGAATAAATCTAAGCTTAATCGTATCTTCGGTTAATTCTCTCATTTTAATCATTATACACACTTCCTCAAATTCCAAAATAAAAATATATGCATCTTCTGTTTCATTTCCAAGGAATTTGGGAAGCATGTTTATGTAATGCGGTCTAAGCTCAAAATTTTCTCCATTTGCTTCGGGGAGCCTTATGTAAGATGGAATTACATTTCTGGTGGGGTAACACATATCTTGAAGAACAGGTTGATTTGCCATTTCTTGGATTGGTTCAACACGGATTAAAAGATGAGAATTATCCCTAACCCAAGTTTGCATACACCAAAACAACTTCTTTTTATAATATTTTTCTTAAAGAAAGAAAGAAAATTAGTTTTTTTTATGAGAAGAAAAAGATAAAGAAAAATCCTAACTAAAACAAATCAAAGCAATCACTTTTTAATCACTCTAATTCTAGGGTTAGCCTAACTCAACTAGACCAGCTCCTAACCAAAAACTCCTACAATGAAAAGATTAAAGTTTTACCCAGGTAAGGATAGTACTAGAGGGTGATCAAAGATCAATTAAGTACCTCTTTCCTTACAGAGCGCTTTACGTAACCCCTAAACCTTGCCTTAGACACCAACTAATCTAAGAAAACTTAAACCGGGTCACTTCAGGATTTCTTGTTCCTTATTGAGCTCGAGTCCTTAGGGCCAACGTCTAATGAGTTTTATTAGGCTTGGATAGTGTAGTGAGGAATTAGTGATTTTTGGGCTAAGGAAAGGGTGATGAAATCCCTCACCTTATCTTGATTATGGGGTTTTGCCCTTAAAAATATTTTTAAGTGTGTGCCAAATCAAGTGCTACAATCACTTTGGTGAATTCCTACACTATATGAAATGCAACCCTAAAAATTAAAAGTGACTAAAAAGGATGATAAAAAGAAAATCTTTATATTTTTTATTAGGGTTAACAATCAAACAACTATGAGAAAGGGGAACATTGTTTGAGTTTATTATCTTGTTAGTTAATGTCCAAGTGAAAGATGAATTTCATTATGGTCAACAAAAATAAAATCTTTTTTTAAAATCCTAATTGTCTCTAATTGTGAAGCTAACTAAAAGGGGTGGAATTGAAAATGCTAGAAAGAAGACTTACCCGAAAGCAAATCTTCAAATCCTAGTTCTCCAATCTGTGATCTTCAAGCTCCAAGCGTTTCTTTCACAATAAATACACAAGTTAAAGAACAAAAATAATTAAAACCTACTTAAGCACCCTCCCCGACAACGGCGCCAAAAACTTAATGCGGCATAAACATATACCAAAATTGCAAGTGCACAATTGATCAAGTTATAGTATAAAGAGTTATCGATCCCACGAGGAAGGTATTTTATAGGAGAAAATATAAAATCGGTTTTTATGTTGTGTGCGTGACAAATAGGAGTGATGAGTGAATGAGATTGTGAAGAGATTGAGAGAGTGAAAATGGTGCGTAAATAGGCGTAAAATGTAAGTAAGAGTGGATGTGACAAAAAATGAATGTGATCAATAAGGCAAGAATGAATAAAATCGAGAAACAAATGAAAATCAAGAATGAAAAAATAAAATTCAAGAATAAAAGAAAATAAATTGAACCCACTTCTTTAGAAAAGGGTGATTCCCTAGACGGATCTAGCCTAAAGGCAAATCAAACAAAATAAAAATAAACAAAAAGAAAAACTAAACCCAAGAGGGTTCTAGCCTCAAGGTGAATAGTGTAAGAAATTAAAATCTAACTACAAAATAAATTACAACATCTAAACTACAAAATAAATTGCAAGAATTAAATGTAAGAAAATAAATCTACTCTATCAGCATGAAATAAATCTAATCTATAAGCATGAAATAAATCTAAGGCAAGAAGGTTCTAGCCTCTTGGCTATTTAAGAAGAAAATAAAATCTAACTATAAGCATTGAAATAAATCTAAACTAATAAGCAATAAAAAGAAATAAAAGAGAAAAATAAAAAAATACAAACCTTCAAATTGCTCTTCATCTCCATCCTCATCATTCAACAAGAGGAGAAAAGACAAATTTAAAATGGAGAAAAATTATTATTATTAATTGTAACAAAAGTTATAATTTTTGGAAGGCCTTCTCAATTAAGAGTAGCCCTCCTCTTCAAATGGAGTTATACAATTTTTCACACCTCTAACCTCTCACTCTCTATCCCTATTTATAGTAAACATCAGTGAATGAGAGCTTTTGAATTGAAATCTTATCCAAAAACAATAAAAATCAGCCATAGATTCGTAACAAACTATGTGTGTATCGATGCTGGCATCGATACGGACATCGATGCTGGCATCGATGCCCCCATCAATGCTGGCATCGATGTAGACTTGTCTCTTTTTTCAGCCCGCAGCTTCCTCTTCTCTTTGGCTTTTGGGCTTGGGCTTTGGGCTTTGATATATTTTTCTTTTCTTCTTTTAGGCTTTGATATTTTTCCTTCTTTTGGTTTTGGCCTTTTGGATAATTTGGCAATTGATTTTCCAATGGGCTTCTTTGCTTCATTTCTTCATTAAATCAAGGGCTTTTTGTTAAGAGATTGTAGTTTGAGATTTATTCTTCATTAACCTGTAATTAAATATAAAAACAACTATTAGTGGTATATATATTCACATAAAATAGATAATGAGGGTATAAAATTATAATAAAATGTGATTATCATTCGACCAGTTGTAGGGAGCGCAGTGTTTCTCGAAGATAGATCTTCATTCCGGTTATCATCAGTTGCGAGTTCGGAAGATGGATATTCCCAAGACCGCTTTCTTGACTCGATATGGGTCTTTCGAGTTTATTTTCATGCCATTTGGGCTGACCAATACACCCGCAGTATTCATGGATTTGATGAATCTGGTTTTTCGTGCTTATTTTGACTAGTTTGTGATAGTCTTCATCGATGATATTCTTATCTACTCGAGGTCGGAGGCAGAGCACGAGCAGCATTTGAGGTTAGCATTGCAGATATTGAGAGAGCACAAGTTGTATGCTAATTTTAGCAAGTGTGAATTTTGGTTATCGGAGTCATGTTCTTAGGCTATGTTATTAGCCGGGAGGGCATTGTAGTGGATCCGCTAAGGTAGAAGTCGTACTTGATTGGGAACCACCGAAGATAGTTACCGAGATTCGTAGTTTCTTAGGCTTAGCAGGCTATTACAGAAAATTCATTTAGGACTTCTCGAGGATTTCCACACTACTTACACGCCTTACTAAGAAGGGTGTACAGTTCATTTGGAGCATAGAGTGCCAGAAGGCATTTGAGACATTAAAGACTAAGTTGACTTCAGCACTAGTTTTGGTTGCTTTACGCAGTGATAAGACTTTTGTTGTCTACACTGATGCATCCTTATCGGGTCTTGGCGGTGTATTGATGCAGACCCAGAGAGTCGTAGCCTATATTTCGAGGTAGCTGAGGACTCATGAGAAGAATTATCCCACGCACGATTTGGAGCTAGCAGCAGTGGTCTTTGCACTAAAGGTGTGGAGATATTATTTGTTCGGAGTGCAGTTTGAGTTATTCACAGATCACCAGAGTTTAAAGTACCTCTTCTCACAAAAATAACTCAACCAGAGGTAACGACGATGGGTAGAATTTATCAAGGATTATGAACTTTCTATTCAGTATCATCCGGGAAAGGCGAACGTGATAGCAGACGCGTTGAGTAGGAAACGTCGTCGTGGACTAGCAGCTTTGAGGTGTTCACTACATCGGGATTTTTATACCCTCAGCCATTTTGATTTCAGGCCAGAGATTGGTGGGAGCCGTGTATTCTTAGGAGCATTATCTGTACAGACATCTTGGAGAGATAGAGTAGTCGGAGCTCAGTTAGAGGATTCTTTCATTCAAACCCGTAAGGGGGAGATCTCCAAAGAACCCAAGGAAGATTGGACTATTAGAGTAGATGGAGGCCTTAGGATGAAGGGCAGGATCGTTATGCCGAACAATCTACAGCTAAAGAGCGAAGTATTTGATGAAGTTCATCGCAGCAGATATACAGTGCACCCAGGCATGACGAAAATGTACAAGGATCTGAAGAGACATTTTTAGTGGAGTGGTATGCGCAAAGAGATTGCAGATTATGTGGCTAAGTGTTATACCTACCAACAAGTTAAGACAGAACATCAGAGACCTACAGGAACCCTACAGCCTTTACCCATTCTCGAGTGGAAGTGGGCAGATATTTCCATGGATTTCATAGTAGGGTTACCCAAGTCAAGGAAAGGAAATGATTCTATATGGGTTATAGTGGACAGATTGACTAAGTCCGCACATTTCTTACATGTGAGGACGACTCATACAGTAGATATGTATGCGAGGATTTTTATTCGGGAGATTGTTAGATTGCATGGACTTCCGGAGACGATTGTATCAGATCGGGGCTCAGTCTTCACATCTCATTTTTGGAAGAGTTTTCAGGATGCTTTAGGCAGTCATTTGTCATTTAGCAGTGTTTTTCACCCTCAGACAGATGGACAGACCGAGAGGGTGAATCATATTTTAGAGGACATGCTCAGAGCGTGCATTATAGATTTTCAGGGTACCTGGGAGGATCATATCCCACTGATTGAATTTGCATACAATAACAGTTATCAAGCTACTATCGGGATGGCACCGTATGAAACTTTGTACGGGAGACCTTGCAGATCACCTATATGTTAGGCAGAGCTAGAGTATAGTCTATTGATTGGTCCAGAGTTAGTTAGACAGACCACAGAGAAGGTGGTTAGTTAGACATACCACAGATAAGGTGGCATTGATTCGAGAGCGCATTCTTGCGGCGCAGAGTCGGCAGAAGAGCCATGCATATTAGCGGAGATGACCTTTAGAGTTCCAGGTCAAAGACTCAGTCATGTTGAAAGTATCACCGATGAAGGGCGTTCAGCGATTCGATAGACGGGGAAAGCTTACCCCGAGATATGTGGGTCCTTTCAGGATCATCAAGCGCATTGGAGCTGTTTCTTACAGATTAGATCTTCCAGCATCGATGTCGAGTGTACACGATGCCTTTCATGTCTTGATGCTTAAGAAGCATCTGCGAGATGATGAATAGCAGAGAGTGATTGACTCACCAGAGATTGAGATTCAGGATGATTTGACTACCGTAGAGATACCGGTATGCATACTTGCTAGAGAGAATAAAAAGCTTAGAAATAAAGTCATTCCATTAGTGAAGGTGCAGTGGAACCGGTAAGTAGCCGAAGAGATTTCTTGGGAGCGCGAGGAGGATGTTCATCGCGACTACCCGCACCTATTTGAACAGGTATGATGTTAATATGCTTATATGACTTGATAGTTGTCATTATCTATGATTTTTTTAGTTACATTTATATTTATCTTTAACACTAGAATGGTGATATTTTTACCTGATCCTTAATCAATTAAAGTATATGGTATATACATGAGGGTTTCCTTGTTTGGATTATTTCGCTCGACATACCAATTTCATTTAGTTAAGGATTTAGGTAGGAATGTTTGCATTCTAGGTTGTTAACTTTAAATATCATTGTGCTAATGCTATGTGATGTGTGCAGAAGGAATCTTAATATGAATTAAACCTTCTTAATGTGTTTTCCCAGTTATTAAACTTTGAGATGCGACTGCAAAATTTTGAGGACGAAATCCTCTTAAAGGGGGGTGAATGTAAAACCCTGATAATTTATGAATAATATAATTAATGTGTGATAAATTATGATATGTGGATATTTAGTATGATAAATATCATTTAATGGTATATGAGTATAATACCATGTGATTTGAGTATGAACGAGTTCATACATGAGAGAGAAAAGAGTTGAAACATGCACAAATGGCCAAACATATAAAAACTAGAAATGTCCGGTCCGGTCGACCGTCGCGGTCGACCGCAGCTCAGTCGACCGCCACGGTCGACCGCGATACCTGCAGTCTGTTTTTCTCTTGTTTTGAGTTGGTTTCGGATTTCTAAACCCATATCCGTTTTCCTTTGATATATATATATATATATATATATATGAGTTTTTACGTTTTTCTCAGTTTTCCTAAGAACCCTAACAGCCACCAAAACCCCCCAAACCCTAGTTTGATTTCTTGGAGAAGATTGGAGGCTTTCAAGTTGGGTTTTTGTTGATTCTTGGCTTTTGGGATGGAGATCACCTTCGATGTTGCTTCTAACACGTTTTCCTACAACCGCAGGCGAGTATCATCTCTGCTAATCCCCTTCCTAGTTTTCAAAATATTTTTAAAGAGTTTTAAACATGTTTCGTAGAGCCTAAATGACTAGTTTATGAATAAAGTCAATCTCTTTTGTATTATATATATATAAAGATTAAGTCTTTTCATGCTAAAAAGGTTGAGAACGTTTTTACAGATGTGATTTAGATCTGTTGATGATTTTAAAACATGGTTAATCTAAAGAAAGGAATTTGATTCGTTGTTTTGAGATTTTATGCATAATTTTAGGGTTTTGAATACAAATCTAATGCATAAAATCATGTTTATAGTTGTTGAGTTGTTTCCAGATGTTCATATCTACCATGACATGTTTGCATACAAGTTTCATGAAGGTTTAATCATGTTTGAATCACAAAAACACGACGTGAACACGACATACACAAAATAATTGAGAAATCTGGAATCAGGGTTCACGGTCAACCGCCACGGTCGACCGCGTGTAGGACAGAGACCTGGGTAGTCTTTGGAGCCCGTCGCGGTCAACCGTCATGGTCAACCGCCAGTCTGTTTTGGCTGTGCATGTTTATATGGCTTGGTTTTGGTTTGTCGAGCAGATTTCTCGATCTAATGATGATAAACTATTTACGTTAGTGATTGTTTAACACCTGTGATGATGGTGAACTTCAGACGACGACATGCACACCGATATTTGTGCATGTATACTAGATTGTGTTAGATTAACACACTTTTGACATGAGTTAATTTGATAAACACATATGAATAATGTTGTTCTATACGTATCCGGAAATAGGGAGATGAAACTTATTTGTCGCAGAACGATTGAGTAAGATTATTACAAAAGTATCGTTATTACACGTATCCAGAATAGGGAGATAATAAAACCTATTGCCGCAGAGCGATTGAGTAAGAGCATTACGAGAGTATCGCTATAGTACAAGATGATGCACACATATATAATTGATCAGTTGTAAGCTTTACTTTCATGATAGATTGCCCGCGAGTAGGGTATTTCCTTTGAGATTTTGATACACCCGTTATGAATGGCAGATATTTTTTTTTGTTTTAGCAATTATTGATATCCTCTTATGTTAGAGCAGATCACTCGGACGTAGTTCGAGATGAGATGATTATTCTTTATGTTGGAGATTAGAGTTTTTATCATTGGTAAATTTGTTTTTCATTCATAGAGTTATATGAATGATTTGATATATGTATGTACTGATTCTATTTTATATATACCCCTTCCCCTGGGGAGAGGTAGTGATGATCTCGCTAGCGCTTTAACGCTCGTTGTTTCCCCTCTTTCAGGCAGCGTGTCCGGCGCACGGAGAGTCGCAGGTTGATGAGACATCTTTGTTGTCTGTTTAAGCTATTTATTATATTTTGTAGTTATTGCAGAACTCCACATGTAGTTGATTATTTTCAGACTCTAGATTGGTATTTTATTTCATAGAGTTGAGAGCTATTGTGAGACTTGGTTTATTTGACTCATTGTATTTGAGATTTAGTTCAGACTCAGTGACATATCTACTTCATTTCAGTTGGGCTCATTATTAATATTTCTTATGCTTCTTCTGTGTAGATTTTCAGTGTTGTTCGATTTAGATTATTTACCTGTCTGTACCTTCATCTATTTATTGTTTCCACTAGAGAGATAGTGATTGTGATGGTGAAACATGTTGTAGCATGGAGTTGGTGCTTGGCAGGTTTGACAATCCGGGTTTCACCTTGGACTGCAGCCTTGTGTGAACCCTGGGGCGTCACAGTCCATCCAATGGCTTCCCTATTCTCTCTTAAAACATCTAAGAGAGCTTCCTTTTAACTGGTAGTTAAGTCGGAAGAAATAATAACTGGTAAAGACTTGTTCTCCCTTAAGTAGACATACTCTAGATTTTCAGGTAGAGGTTTGAGCTCTAACTTAGGGGGTTCCTCCACAGATGGGTGAAGTTGGATCCGGGGTTCTATCTCCAAATGTTCTCGTTGCCAGCCAATAGTAGAAACATGATTGACCAGCGGATCTAACTCTAGTTTGTCATCAGAAGATTCCACAAACATTAAGTCAGATGCACTTGAATCTGACTCACACTCTCCCTCTTGTTGTTCACTGGATATTCCCTGAATGAAATTCACTTCCATGGGTTGATCAAATGGATCACTAGGCTGCCTTCCTAGGTTGAAGATATTAAGGTCAACAGTCATATTCTCAAAGGATAGTTTCATCTGACTCGTTCTACAATTGATCAAAGCATTTAAGGTGGCTAAAAACGGTCTTCCTAGAATGACTGGGATTTGACTTTTGAGATTGAAAACGAGTTGCGTTTCCAAGACAATAAAATCAACAGGAAAAATAAACTCTCCAACCTTGATCAGAACATCCTCTACCTCTCCTTTGGGAATTTCCACGGATCTATTAGCTAATTATAGAAAGCATCTTGTCGGTTTAAGTTCTCCTACTCCTAGCTGTTGATAGACTGAATAAGGAAGGAGGTTGACACTGACTCCCAAGTCTAGAAGTGCCTTATCAATGTGAGTGTTACCTATGACGTATGGAATTATGGGACAACTAGGGTCCTTATATTTTAACGGCATGGGTTTCGAAAAAATTTCACTGAGGTTGGCAGCTAAGAAGATTTTCTTGGGAACATTGGTGGTTCTTTTCTTAGTGCATAAGTCTTTCAAGAACTTTGCATAAGAGGGGATTTGTTCGATTGCATCTAGGAGAGGGATATTGATCTTGACCTGTTTAAATGTTTCGAGGATTTTCTCAACCTGCGGGAAGTTTTTCCTAGGTTTGAGTCTATTTGGAAAGGGGGCAACGGGCCTATACCTATCTAGATCAGGCTCAATCTCATGTTCAGCATTTAGGTCATCGGAAGGAATTGCTTCGTCAGAAGGAGGGGTGTGATGGATGGGAGAAGGGGTTTTATCCGATGGTGTTCTAACTTGATTGTCTATTTGTTTTCCTAATCTCAAAGTGTGAACTGCATTCACATGGGCTGGTTGGGATTAACTGGATCCATTGTGTTTAGGGTTTGCAACAGGTTGATTTGGAAATTTTCCTTTCTCTCTCTCGCTCACGGCAGTGGCTAGTTGCCCAAGTTGGGTTTCTAAGCAGGTTATGACTTGAGTGTTCGAGTTTAGCACTTGTCCGGTTGTTTGCATGAAGGAATTTAGAGTGGTGGATGACTGGGTCAACATGTTGGTAGTTTGTGTTGATGCTTTGATCATAGCTTCTAAACCTTTTTCTAAGACACTCAGATGTTTGTCATGATTAGAATTTAAAGGATTTGTAGGCTGGTGAGGATAAGGATGTTGGGTTGGAAAAACTAGGTTAGCTTGTTGGAAATTATTTAGTGCATTGAATGGAAGTGTATTTCCCCTAGGAATTGTGGGTTCAAAACGGTAATAAAGTTTTGATTTCCTGGAGAATTTCCTTGATTCCATGCAAAGTTAGGATGATTTCTCCAACCTGGATTGTAGGTTAGAGAAAATGGATCATTTCTAGGGCGCTGGAATGCAGCGTTCCTCTGTTCTAATGCATTGTTATTTCCTAGGAGAGGGCATTCCTCTGAAACATGGGTAGAAGACTGACAGTTATGACATCCCGGGGCAGAAACATGATTGATTTGAGCTGGAGCTCATTCCTTAACTTCTAAGGCTTCTAACCTCCACAGAATTGTTGCCATCTTCACTTTAGAAGCAATGTTTGACTCTAGGGAAAGACCATTAGACTTAGATTGGGGAACTAATGAAACTCTGTCATCACAGTGTTCCCACTGTATTGTTTTCTCAGATAGACTCTCTAGAAATTCCCAAGCTTCATCGACTTTTTCCTCATAAAATCTCCCTGACATATTGATTCTAAAGATGTTTTTAAAGAATAGTCCAATCCTTCATATATGACTTGGCACAATCACCATTTCTCAAGACCATGATGAGGACATTGGATCAAAAAATCTTTAAATCGGTCAAAATATTTCCAGAATAGCTCTCCCGGGATAATTTTAAAGTTTTGAATTCTGTTCCTAAGCTTTACCGTTTTATGAATAGGAATTTTTTTTTGAGAAAAACGGTGACAAATTCATCCCAAGTTGAGAAGGAATTTATCGGTAAGCTGTACAACAATTTTTTAGCTTTGTCCTTAAGAGAAAATGGAATAAATCTGAGCTTGATCATATCTTCGGTTAATTCCCTCATTTTAATCATAATACAAACTTCCTCAAATTCCAAGATAAAAATATATGCATCTTCTGTTTTATTTCCTAAGAATTTGGGAAGCATGTTTATATAATACGGTCTAAGCTCGAAATTTGCTCCATTTGCTTCGTGGAGGCTTATGCAAGATGGAATTGCATTTCTGGTGGGGTAACACATATCCTGGAGAACGGGTTGATTTTCCATTTCTTGGATTGGTTCAACACGGATTAAACGATGAGAATTATCCCTAACCCACGTTTGCATACACCAAAACAACTTCTTTTTATAATAATATTTTTTTAAGGAAAGAAAAAAATTAGTTTTTTATGAGAAGGAAAAGATAAAGGAAAATCCTAACTAAAACAAATCAAAGCAATTATTTTTCAATCACTCTAATTCTAAGATTTAGCCTAACTCAACTAGACTAGCTCCTAACCAAAAACTCCTAAAGTGAAAAGATTAAAGTTTTACCCGGATAGTTAGTCAGGTAAGGATAGTACTAGAGGGTGATCAGAGATCAATTAAGTAGCTCGTTCCTTGCGGAGCGCTTTACGCAACCCCTAAACCTTGTCTTAGACACAAACTAATCCAAGAAAACTTGAACCGGTTCACTTAGGGATTTCTTGTTCCTTATTATGCTCGAGTCCTTAGGGGCTAACGTCTATTGAGTTTTAAGAGGCTTGGGTTTCTGAAGTGAGGAATTAGTGATTTGTGGGCTAAGGAAAGGATGATGAAATCCCTTACCTTATCTTAATTAGGGGGTTTTGCCCTTAAGAATATTTTAAGTATGTACCAAATCAAGTGCTACAATCACTTTGGTGAATTCCTACTAACTATATGAAATGCAACCCTAGAAATTAAAAGCGACTAAAAAGGATGAAAAAACAATCTTTTTTTAAGTATGGTCAACAACAATCAAATGTGAGAAGAAAGTTCTTGTTTGAATTTATTATCTTGTTAGTTAATGTCCAAGTAAAATGTGAATTTTATTATGGTCAACAAAAATAAAATATTTTTGTTAAATCCAAATTGTCTCTAATTATGAAGCTAACTAAAAAGGATGGAATTGAAAACGCTAGAAAGAAGAGTTACCTAAAAGCAACTCTCTAAGTTCTTGATCTTCAATCCAAGATTTTCAAGCTCCAAGCGGTTCCTTCACAAAAAAACACACAAGTTAAAGAACTAAAATAATAAAATCCTATTTTAGCACCTTCCCCGGCAACGATGCCAAAAACTTGATGCGGCATAATTATATACCAAAATTACAAGTGCACAATTGATCAAGTTATAGTATAAAAAGTTATCAATCCCACGATGAAGGTGATTTTAAGAGATTATTAGAACTGGTTCTTATGTTTTGTGCGTGACAAAAATAGGATTAAAGAATAAGTATGATTATGGAGAGAGATATGAGGAGTGATTGTTTTGAATATATGCAAGTGACAATAACCACCGTGATGCCCTTTGTGCAGGGAATCTAACATCTGGATGAAACAAAGTGCATCGTCCTCTGTGGCTGAATCGACCCCTGATATTGTTGCCTCCTGGATGACTCGATTCTACACAATATAAAGTAGTCAACTGTAAGTCGACAATGCAAAAGTAGATATATTTAAGAAACAAAAAAAAACAAAATAAAAGTATGTTTATAGCATAAAAGCAATTCTATCTTTGATATGGGTGATTTACTAAAGGCAAGATACAGAAATAAACTAGAGTAAGGGCTCTAAGTTCAGGCTTATCCTTGTTTTCATGTCCTAGTCTTTGAACTTCCTAGCCTTTGAAGTTAAAACCTTTTCAATTAATTACATGTAAATCACATTGTAGATACACAGCAGTTAAAACCATTAGCTGTGTATCTGCTGCAGATACACAGCAGTGTGTATCTGCTGTGTATCTGCAGATACACAGCAAATACACAGCAGCGTATCTGCAGCAGATACACACTGCAGATACACAGCAGTGTGTATCTGCTCTGTATCTGCAGATACACCATAGTGTATCTGCAGATACATAGCAGTGTATCTGCAGATACACAGCAGTGTATCTGCAACGGATACTACTGTATTACATATGAAGGAAATCAATGAAAATCGATAGGATGAGGAAAGAAAATAAACTTATTATTGGCTGGACGTAATGTGTTTGTGAATTTTGGTGCACCTCTAGTTATGTGACATTTTATCTTTTGCAATATCGTAGTTCTCACAGAGTCAAATAATAGGCCACCAGTTTGTGGATGCAATCTTACTGTGGCTTCTTTCTCTTGAGAGCAAGTCATGAGAAGAGCCACTAAAAAGAGTCAAGTTTTGAAGAAAGATCAGATAAAATTTGCACCAAAAAGAATATGACAAAGTGAAAGAATAAAAGAGAGACTTAATAGATGTCCCAAAGATACTTATAATAAAGTCAATTGGAAGCATTAATAAGTTTGTTACTTGAGGCTGGTTCACATGGATCCATAAGCAAAGCAGCTTTTGGTTCTCTTATTTATGTTATCTTTACCCTCGCTTTTCTTTGTTAAATGTATGATTCAGTATGATAACCAAAGCAAAGAAGCAGCTATTTCACTTTTGATGACACCTGACCATCATCAATTCCAATTATGGACTTAAAGAATAACATAAGGCATGCTTTGTTTAGAACGTGAACCTGTTTTCCTTTTCTCAACTTTTATTTTTGGCAAGTGTGGCGAATCAACAGTTTATTTCACAGTGTGTCTCATTAGATGTGAACAATTACCTCATGTATTTTGGATATCCTGTATTAAAAATCCTTCAAATGGATTTTTATTTTTCTAACTCCTTCCCATCAAACTACAGAACTGCAAGGAGTCTCTCCCTTCAACTCACACTTTAGAACCACAACAAAATGAAGAGAACTCATGGGACAGTTACGTTATGGTGACTGCTCAATGCAAGTGAGGGACAAAAGTAGTCTGCACTGCAGAAAAAAGTGTACACAACATAGGCAATGCGATAATACATCGCAGTGAAGATCATTTCCTGAACAAGTCTGAGAGCATCTGTCGGCCTGAATCAGCACTTCAAGCCAAATCCGAGATTAGAAACATATATTCATTGCAATGTGATGCATGTCAGAATACAATAGTTCTGATTTTTATGCTAAAAAGGGAACCGGTGGTCTTATTTATTCGCAATTCAGGAAATAGATTAAAGTAGATAAATTAGTATATGATCCAATCATCAATGACAATAACCTCGTGTGTCCCATTAGATGTGCACAATTATAATAGATTAATGTGAATGAAAACATGCAGGCAACATATATAAATATATTTAGAACGTACGTAGCACACCCACCAAATAAATGTGTCCAATAGTTTGTAAATATTTAGACCACATCCAGAAACATTATGTGAGGAAGAGCATGTGGAACCAGCACATATAAGAATAATAAGAACATGATGACGATCTAAGAATCTACAAAAATCATTGATCACTAAACCAACTGATTTATGGAGAGAAGTCCTAAGAGAGAGTGGAAGAAGATGCTCCATAATAATATGATGATCATGACTCTTCAACCCTTCGATCTTGCCTTTAACAATCTTTATCTTCTTACTAAATGATCCTGAAAACCCCGTAGGAACCTTCAACTCATGTAACACCTGAAGAAACTTTTTCTTTTCATCTAGTGACATGTGATACACAGCATTAGGGAGTACAAATTGGTCAGGATTGCCTGCCTTCGGTATAGGATGCAACTCTTTTCTAATGTTCCACGCCTGTAGATCCCTTCGAGCTTTAAGGTTATCTTTTGATTTTCCATCTTTACAGAGAAGTAAGTTAAGTATGTGCTCAGATACTCCCTTCTCAATGTGCATGACGTCTAGATTGTGTCGCACTTTATTTGTCTTCCAGTAGGATAGTTCGAAGAAGATACTTTTCTTGTTCCATCCCTGTGGTGTTTCTTACCTTCCCTTAACTTTTCCAAAAGTCATATTATTTTTATCATTCCACTGAGCAAGTATATCCTCTCCGGATAATGGGTCTGGACGCGGGCGATTCTCTTTAGTACCATCAAAGTGGATGATGTCATCTTTGTACGGATGATTTTCATCCAACATGCGCCGATGGCCGCAATAACAAGTCTTATTGCTAAAGGGTAGTCTTCTCGATGTTGTCTGAAGATGACAGTAAGGACATGCAGTGTAACCATGTACAGACCAACCAGATAGCATTCCATACGCAGGAAAATCATTGATTGTCCACATTAAGGCTACACGCATGGTGAAGTTTGTCCCCGTGTCCGCATCGTATGCATCCACACCATCAATGAATAAAGACCTTAACTCTTCGATAAGAGGTCGAAGATAGACGTCAATATTATTTCCCGGTGACTTTGGTTCATCAATAAGAAGAGGCATCATGAAATATGATTGGTCCATAGCCAACCAGGGTGAGAGATTATAAACCATCATCATAACGGGCCATGTGCTGTGGGGATTGCCCTTAAAGCTGAAGGGGCAAAAGCCATCACTAGCCAATCCCAGCCTGATATTGCAAGGTTCCTGACTAAATGTTGGGTGCCTACTATCAAAATCCTTCCATGTAGGCATATTTCTAGGATGACTCATTCGTCCATTTTCACTTGGACGTGCACGGTGATGCCAAGTCATCTGTCTTCTTACACTTAAATAGCCTCCGCAGCCTCTGTGTAATGGGAAAATATCGTACTATCTTGATAGGTATATCCTTCTTTTGACCATGTACTTTCTTCTTATATCTAGCCTCTCCGCAAGTAGGACACTCCATCTTATCTGAATTTTCTTTCCAGTAAATTATACAATCATTGGGACATGCATGTATCATCTCACACTTCAGACTCAGATTAGACATTATCTTGTGAGCTTCGTACCAGCTATGAGGCACATGGTTCCCTGGAGGCATAGAATCTTTAAGAAACTTGAGGAGCGTCGTAAATGACTTGTTGCTCCATTTATTTAGACATTTAATCTAAAATAGATGGACAAACCATGACAGCGTGGAGTGTTTTGCATTCTCATAAATGGGCCTCCTAGCATCATTCATGTATTTTTCATAATTGTCTTCACGATGTCCTCTGGAAGGAGGATCTTCAGCAGGGTTAGTGTTACCAAGAGCTACCTCAACCATTTCCTCCATTTCCTCATCGAGAAATAAGTTGTCATCTTCTTGATCTTCTTCATCTGCATCAATGAGACCTTCAATTTGTCCATGATATACCCAAGTTTTGTAATCGCTAACGAAACCATTCTTCACAATGTGAAGTTCTACTTCTTCCTCCAATTGATGCAACCTATTCGCGCATAATTTACATGGACAAATGAGTCTCCCATGTTGGATCATATCGTGTCTACGTACAAAGTCCATGAAAGCACTAACTCCATTAACGAAAATAGATTGCATGCGTTCTACACGACCCACGTACATCCAATCTTTATCTCTGATGTAGTTACGAGCCATGATAACCTAAATAAAATAATTCATTAGTAACGACTTCTAAAAACATGGATTTAGGAATAAGCTAAGCATGATCATTACTTTGCTTCGAATATAGGGCTACAATTAAAAGCCAAAAAGTAACTGATTTATATACAAACTTGACCCAAACCTATAAGGATTTTACTCCAAGTACTATTGTCATTTGTTGATTTATCCAACACACAAATTGAATTGTTGGGTAATGAGTATCATTTATAGCTCCAACTCCT
>BQKN01062952.1:349591-361521 GCA_022839385.1 Asparagus kiusianus
TCTAATTCTTGGTGATTGTTTTCTATTTTAACGGGCTTTCTAAGTGACCATTTAACGAATTTTGGGCCAATGATTCCCAACCCAATTGGGCTTAGGTCGTTAAGTATAGAGATACTCCTTGGGCTTAATTACTCAGTCAATTTAGGCTTTATAAGATAGAATCACCTTGGATTCAAGAGTTTTTTTTGTGCCTATTTTACGCACTCTTCTTTTATAGGTTAGTTTTTTAATATATATATGTGTGTAAGTATATATAGTCTGAAAAAATATGTAAATCAAGATAACTTGAAAAAAATATTTTCAACTCTAAGTTAAGCATGCAAAAATTTTATTATTTTAATTAAAAGTCTAAGGTAAGGCTTAAGTAAAGTATACTACTGGAAAAATTATTTCTTAAGAAATTTATTTGGAGTTATCATAAAAGGTGAACTTGAGTATATCACTAACTAGGAATCAAAAAATTTAAAATCTATCAATTAGATCAATTATTACTTAACTCTATTAATTTGGCAAGTGACAATATTTTTATATTATTATTATTATTATTATTATTATTATTATTACTATTATTATTATTATTATTATTATTATTAAACAAAAATTATGTTAAAAATGCAACAAAATGATAAAATAAAGAGAAAAATATGTACTTCCCACCCCCACACCTAAATTTTGCATTGTCCTCAATGTAAATTCGCTGATGCACAAAGTAAAGCAGATAAGAATTGAAGAACTTATATTTGTTCGGTCGACCTAGAACAATGATGATAAGGATCTGTAATTACTGTTAGTATGAGATGAAGAAATCAAATAAAAAATTATAATTTTTTTTTCATTTTTTAAATTTTTTTATTTTTTATTTTTACTTTTTTTATAGATAATGAGGTTCATGAAGAACCAACACCTCTTCCTTTCCGAGCGTAGAAAATTCTAAAATGGTTTTAGACATTGACCATTTATTTTAAAAATGTTACTATTTTTAGAATTTTGTATCTCGACAGCCCCATGCGAAAAAACTTGTTTGACAAAAAATGGACATGTCCATCTTGATCTTAATTCTCCAGGAAAAAGATATAATTTTGAATTGTACAATAAAACTTTCTGTCCTGGAGAGAAATTTTTTCATAAAATTGATTTGTCATGAAAAATCTTGATTTTTTCTTTGTAAATTTTTGAGTTTATGTATACATCATTTCAAATTTCTTCCAACTCATTTATTTGGAGTAATATATTCTTTCCTGCCGAGTCTGAGTCAAAATTCAACTATTTTATCGCCCACATTGCTCAATGCTCCAACTCCACTGGTAGGTGACAAGTTTTCCCAAACACCAGTCTGTATGGTGACATCCTCAAATTAGCCTTGAAAGCTGTTCTTTATGCCCACAGAGCATCACATAATTTTACAGACCAATCTTTTCTGTTATGATTAACTATTTTTTCTAAGATTTATTTGATCTGCCTATTTGTGACCTCTACTTGTCCACTGGTTTAGGGGTGATAAGGAGTTGATAATTTGTGTGTGATTGAATATTTCCTCATCAAAGCTTTAAAAGAACGGTTACAGAAATGTGTACCGTTGTCACTGATGATCGCTCGGGGTACTCCAAACCATGCAAAAATATTCTCTTTCAAAAGCTTAACAACGACCTTGTTGTCATTAGTTTTGCAAGCTACCACCTCAACCCATTTTGACATGTATTCAATGGCTACTAGAATGTAAACATTTCTAAAGAAATTTGGAAATAGTCCCATGAAATCGATACCCCACAAATCAAACAGTTTAACAGATAAGATAGGTTGTAAGGGCATCATATTTCTTCTTGTGATTTTCCCTAAAAGGTGACAACGGTTACAGGTTTTGCAAAACTCGTATGAATCCTTGAAAAGAGTGGGCCAATATAGCCCATATTGAAGAATTTTTTCAGTTGTTTTTCTTGGGCCAAAGTGGCCACCACATGCTTGCTCATGACAAAAGGATAGAACACTCCTAGTTTCTTCAGTGGGAACACATCTCCTAAAGATTTGATCAGGACAGTATTTGAACAGATATGGATCATCCCAGTAAAAATATTTTACTTAGAAGAGAAAACGGGATCTATCCTGTTTGGACCAATGAGAAGGGATTTAGTTCATGACTATGTAGTTCACAATGTCGGTGAACCATGGAATAGATTGGATTTGTAGGAGTTGTTCATCTAGAAAATGTTCATTGATTGGGACGGTTGATGTTGGTGCATTCAAGAGTCGAGAGAGGTGATCTACTATGGGGTTCTATGTTCCTCTTCTGTCAAGAATTTGAATGTCAAACTCTTGAAGTAGGAGAATCCATCTAATGAGCCATGCTTTAGCATCCTTTTTGGTCAAAAGATACTTTAGTGCGGCATGATCTGTGAAAACTTTGGTTAAAGAACTGATGAGGTAGGACCTAAAATTTTCTAAGGCAAAGACTACAGCTAAAAACTCTTTTTCTATAACAGAGTAATTTTGTTGGGCATCAATCAGAGTCCTACTGGCATAGTAGATCACATGTGGTTTTCCATCAAACCGTTGTCCTAAAACAGCACCAATTGCAGAATCAGATGCATCACACATCAGTTCAAAGGGTAAGGTCTAGTCCGGTGCATGAATGATAGGAGCTGTGGTTAGGTCCTTTTTCAGATATTCAAAAACTTTGAGGCAGTCGGGAGAGAAGACAAATGATGTATCCTTGGCTAAGAGATTGGTCAAAGGTCTAGCAATTTTTTTGAAATCCTTGATGAAACGTCGGTAAAAACCAGCATGACCAAGAAATGATCTGACATCTTTGATAGTTTTGGGAGGAGGGAGATTGGAAATGAGATCTACCTTAGCTTTCTCCACTTTGATTCCCCTATTGGAAACTACATGTCCTAAGACAATGCCTTGTTTGCCCATGAAATAACATTTCTCCCAATTGAGAGTCAGATTTTTCTCCCTACACCGTTCTAGGACCAATTTAAGATGATGTAAAGATTAGGAAAATGTGTCACCAAAAATGAAAAAGTCGTCCATGAAAATTTTGAGGAATCTCTCTACTATGTCAGAAAAAATACTGATCATGCAGCATTAGAATGTAGCTGGTGCGTTACACAGGCCAAAAGGCATGAGTCGCTATGCGAATGTTCTATACGGGCAAGTGAAGGTGGTTTTCTCCTGATCTTCGGGAGCGATAGAGATTTGATTGTAACCTGAATATCCATCCAGGAAACAATAGAACTCATGTCCTGCTAAACACTCTAACATTTGGTCAATGAATGGAAGAGGGAAGTGATCTTTTTGAGTGGCTAAGTTGAGTTTTCAGTAGTTAATGTAAACTCGCCATCCAGTGTGGATCCGAGTGGGAATCAACTCATTAGCCTCATTTTGGATCACGGTGATCCCAGATTTCTTTGGAACAACTTGGATCGGACTCACCCATGAACTATCAGAAATGAGATAAATGATCTCATGATTGAGACATTTCAGAATGTCTTTCCTAACAGCTTCTTTCATCACTGGGTTTAACCGACGTTGAGGATCTCTAGTAGGTTTGGCATCATCTATCAAATGGATTCGGTGTTGAACAATGGTTGGACTAATCCCTTTGATATTAGCCATGGTCCATCCAATGGTTTCCCTATTCTCTCTTAAAACATCTAAGAAAGTTTCATTTTGACTGGTAGTTAAGTCAGAAGAAATAATGACCGGTAAAGAATCGTTCTGTCCTAACTAGGCATACTCTAGATTTTCAGGTAGAGGTTTGAGCTCTAACTTAGGGGGTTCCTCCACAGATGGGCGAAGCTAGACTCAGGGTTCTATCTCCAAAGGTTCTCGTTGCCAGCCAATAATACAAACATGATTGACCAGCGGATCTAACTCTAGTTCGTCATCAGAAGACTCCACAAACATTAAGTCAGATGCACTTGAATCTGACTCACACACTCCCTCTTGTTGTTCACTGGATATTCCCTGAATGAAATTCACTTCCATGGGTTGATCAGATGGATCACTAGGCTGCCTTCCTAGGTTGAAGATATTGAGGTCAACAGTCATATTCCTAAAAGATAGTTTTATCTGACCCGTCCTACAATTGATCAAAGCATTTCAGGTGGCTAAAAACGGTCTTCCTAGAATGACTGGGATTTGACTTTTGAGATTCGAAATGGGTTACGTTTCCAATACAATATAATCAATAGGAAAATGAACTCTCCAACCTTGATCAGAACATCCTCTACCTCTCCTTTGGGAATTTTCACAGATCTATCAACTAATTGTAGAGTGCATCTTATCGGTTTAAGTTCTCCTACACTTAGCTGTTGATAGACTGAATAAGGAAGGAGGTTGACACTAGCTCCCAAGTCTAAAAGTTCCTTATCAATGTGAGTGTTACCTATGACGCATAGAATTATGGGACAACCAGGGTGCTTATATTTTAATGGTATGGGTTTCAAAAAAATTTCGCTGAGGTTGGCATCTAAGAAGACTTTCTTAGGGACATTTGTGGTTCTTTTCTTAGTGCGTAAGTCTTTTAAAAACTTTACATAAGAGGGGATTTGTTTAATTGCATCTAGGAGAGGGACGTTGATCTTGACCTGTTTAAAAGTTTCTAGGATTTTCTCAACCTGCAGAGAGTTTTTCCTAGGTTTGAGTCTATGTGGAAAGGGGGCAACATGCCTTTACCTATCTAGATCAAGCTCAATCTCATGTTCAACGTTTTGGTCATCAGAAGGAATGTGTTGGATGGAAGAAGGGGTTTGATCCAGTGGCATTCTAACTTGGTTGTCTATCTGTTTTCCTGATCTTAAAGTGTGAACTACATTCACATGGGCTGGTTGGGATGAACTGGATCCATTAACTTTAGGGTTTGCAACAGGTTGACTTGGGAATTTTCCTTTCTCTCTTTCGCTCACGGTAGTGGCTATTTTTCCCAAGTTGGGTTTCTAACCAGGCTATGGCTTGAGTGTTCGAGTTGAGCACTTGGCCGGTATTTTGCATAAAGGAATTTAGAGTGGTGGATGACTGGGTCAACATGTTAGTAGTTTGTGCAGAAGCTTTGATCATAGCTTCTAAACCCTTTTCTAAGGCACTCAAATGTTTGTCATGATCAAAATTTGAAGGATCTATAGGCTGGTGAGGATGAGGATGTTAGGTTGGAAAAACTGGGTTAGCTTGTTGGAAATTGTTTGGTGCGTTGAATAGAAGTGTATTTCCCCTAGGGAATTGTGGGTTCGACGTGGGAATGAAGTTTTGATTTTTAGGAGAATTTCCTTAATTCCATGCAAAGTTGGGAAGATTTCTCTAACCTGGATTGTAGGTTGGAGAAAATGGATCATTTCTAGGACACTGGAATGCAGCATTCATCTATTCTAATATATTGTTGTTTCCTAGGAGAGGGCATTCCTCTGAAACGTGGGTAGGAGACTGACAATTATGACATCCCGGGGCATGAACATGATTAATTTGAGCTAGAGCTCGTTTCTTAATTTCTAAGGCTTCTAACCTCCGCAGAATCGTCACCGTCTTCACTTCAGAAGCAATGTTTGACTCCAGGGAAAGACGACAAGACTTAGAGGGGAACTGATGAAACTCTATCATCATAGTGTTCCCACTACATTGTTTTCTCGGATAGACTCTCTAGGAATTCCCAAGCTTTATCAGTGTTTTTCCTCATAAAATCTTCCTGACACATCGATTCTAAATATGTTTTTGAAGAATAGTCCAATCCTTCATATATGACTTGTCATAATCGTCATTTCTCAAGACTATGATGAGGACATTGGATCAGAAGATCTTTAAATCGGTCAAAATATTTCCAGAATGGCTCCCTTAGGACAATTTTAAAGTTTTGAATACTGTTCCTAAGCTTTACCGTTTTATGAATAGGGAAAACTTTTTTGAGAAAAACGATGATAAATTCCTCCCAAGTTGAGATGGAATTTATCGGTAAGTTGTATAACCATTTTTTAGCTTTGTCCTTAAGAGCAAATGGAATAAATCCGAGCTTAATCGAATCTTCGGTTAATTCTCTTATTTTAATCATAATACGCACTTCTTCAAATTCCGAGATAAAAATATATGCATTTTATATTTCATTTCCAAGGAATTTGGGAAGCATGTTTATGTAATGCGGTCTAAGCTTGAAATTTGCTCTATTTGCTTCGGGGAGCCTTATGCAAGAAGGAATTACATTTCTGGTGGGGTAACACATATCCTGGAAAACGGGTTGATTTGCTATTTTTTGGATTGGTTCAACATAGATTAAACGATGATAATTATCCCTAACCCATGTTTGCATACACCAAAACAACTTCTTTTTATAATATTTTTTTAAAGGAAAGAAAGAAAATTAGTTTTTTTTATGAGAAGAAAATGATAAAGAAAAATCCTAACTAAAACAAATCAAAGCAATCACTTTTCAATCACTCTAATTCTAGGGTTTAGCCTACCTCAACTAGACCAGCTCCTGACCAAAGACTCCTAAAGTAAAAAGATTAAAGTTTTACCCGGGTAGTTAGATAGGTAATGATAGTACTAGAGGGTGATCAAAGATCAATTAAGTACTTCATTCCTTACGGAGCGCTTTACGCAACCCCTAAACATTGCCTTAGACACCAACTAATCCAAGAAAACTTAAACCGGTTCACTTAGGGATTTCTTGTTCTTTATTGAGCTTGAGTCCTTATGGGCCAACATCTAATGAGTTTTAGGAGACTTGGGTTTGTGAAGTAAGGAATTAGTGATTTGTGAGCTAAGTAAATGATGATGAAATCCCTTACCTTATCTTGAGTAGGAGGTTTTGCCCTTAAGAATGTTTTAAGTATGTGCCAAATCAAGTGCTACAATCACTTTAGTGAATTCCTACTAACTATATAAAATGCAACCCTAGAAATTAAAAGTGACTAAAAGGATGGAATTTTGTTTTAAATTATGGTCAATAACAATCAAATGTAAGAAGAGAGCTCTTGTTTGAATTTATTATCTTGTTAGTTAATATCCAAGTGAAAGGTGAATTTTATTATGGTCAACAAAATAAAATCTTTTTTTAAATCCTAATTGTCTCTAATTGTGAAGCTAACTAACAAAGATGGAATTAAAAACGCTAGAAAGAAGAGTTACCTAAAAGCAATTCTCCAAGTTCTTGATCTTCAATCCAAGATTTTCAAGCTCCAAGCGGTTCCTTCACAAGAAAACACACAAGTTAATGAACCAAAATAATAAAATCCTATTTTAGCACCTTCCCCGGTAACGGCACCAAAAACATGATGCGGTATAAACATGTATCAAAAATATTGCAAGTGCACAACCGTGTCAAGTTATAGTATAAAAGTATCGATCCCACGAGGAAGGCGATTTTAAGATATTATTAAAATTACTTCTTATGTTTTGTGCGTGCCAAAAATAGGATTAAAGAATAAGTGTGATTTTGGAGAGAGATATGATGAGTGATTTTTTGAATATATGCAAGTGACAATAAATTAAATTTTAGAGAAGAGAAGAAAAAAATCAAAAAATAAATTAAAAAGCAAGAAAAAAAGAGAAAAAAATAAGAAAATAAAAGATGGAGGATTAAATTAAAGATATGAGAGATCTAGAATTGAATCCACTAGCTAATCTCAATTATAAAATACAAACTATTCTCTTTTTATTATATTTCAACTTAGATTTAATAAGTATAGACTATCAAACCATTTAAAGAAAGTATAACCTATCAAATTATCATCTAAGTCAAAATTAAAATTCATGATAAGAATAACAACAAGATAGTAATCCTAGAATTCATAAGCATAACTTATCAAACCATTTAAGATAAGCATATATTATCAAATTCTTCTTCTACCAATTAGTTCTCTAGTTGATTATCCTAAACATGAATATTTAAGTGCAAGAGAATAATTCATATAATATAAAAGAAATTGGACTAGTTTCATACAATTCTAAGATTCCTACAAGAATTAATTTCACATCTTAAGAAATAAAAGCAAAAGGAAAAAGAACTAATTACAAAAATAAAAAGAAAAAAATTTAAACTATGAACAAAAAATAAATCTAACTATAAAAAATTAAAATCTAAACTACTAAATAAATTGTTAAAATTAAATGCATGAAAATAAATCTACTCTACAAATTAAAGTGTAAAAAAAGATAAGAAAATAAATCTACACTACAAGCATGGATGTAAATCTAACTAATAAGCAATAATAAAGAAATTACTAAAAAGAAATAAAAGAGGAAAAATAAAAGAAATGCAAACCTTCAAATTTCTCTTCATCTCCATCCTCATCATTCAACAAAGAGGAGAAAAATAAAATTTAAAGTGGAGAAAAATTCTTTTATTAATTGTAACAAAAGTTATAAATTTAGAAGGTCTTCTCAATTAAGAGTAACCCTCCTCTCCAAATGGAGTTAAAAAAATTTTCACACCTCTAACCCCTTACTCTCTACCCCTATTTATAGTAAACATCAATGAATGTGAGCCATTAGATCAATACTTATCCAAAACAAGCAAATTTCAGCCCTAAAACGTGCTACAGTCCCTCAGGTATCGATACCGGCATCGATGTTGGTATCGATACGAGTATCGATGCCAGCATCGATACTGGTATCGATACCCAATCTCTTCCTTTTGCCATCCGCAGATTTCCTCTTGCATTGGCTTTGGGCTTTTGGGCTTCATACTTGTTTTCTTCATTAAATCAATAGGCTTTTGGATAAATTGGCAATTTGATTTTCCAATGGGCTTCTTGATTTCTCTTTTGCTTCATTTCTTCATTTACTCAAGGGGCATTTGTTAAGAGATGAGATTTTTAGGATTTATTCTTTATTAACCTGCATTTAAAGATAAAAACAATTATTAGTGATATATTTATTCATATAAAATAGATAATGAGGGTATAAAATTATAATAAAATGTGATTATCAAGTCCCCTAGTTGTTGGAAGGCAACAATACAACGTAATGAATGAACCACACCACCAAGTACATATAAGGTAGTTTAACTTAAGGATGCAGCCTGTCTGGTGGGAGAAAGAAGTCATTCCCACACTTCTCGGCCTTGCCAGTGGAAAACTCATAGCATAGTTGACCAAGACCACTTTGAATACCAACAATCATTGCTGGCAACAAACTCAACCTGTGACCATATTCAAGAACAGCAGAGGGATACAATAGCTTCTCTAATAGATAGTCCCTGGATCAAATGGCACAACACATTTCTTCGACCATACCATCAAATAAAGCAACTAAGGTAGCCTTCAGAGAAATAGCTTGCTAAGGTTGTTTGTGGAATGAAAGGATGGTGGCACCTTGGGTATAATCTCCTAAAGCCTTGGCCAAAACAAGAGGACTATAGACACTTCCCTCCCTTAAAGAAGAAACATCATCGATTGGAATATGGAGATGTGTCAAGGCTTGTTACTATTGGCAGATCAAATGAAGATGTAATTAGCAAAGGATTGTAACCCGACCAGTTTTCTACAATGAGGAACTTTGGCAAAAAGGAGGAAGTATGGCTTATGAACTATCTAAAAGTGTCATGCATCACCAGGTGTCATGCATCACCAGATCTGATTGATGCACAAGCCTAAAAGCTTCATTGATAAGGACATCCTCCTCATAAGGGACCTCCTTTAAAGGCAATCTAGACATCTCATATTAACCAGTAATACATATGAAATCATGCAAATCTCACAACTATCACACGTTGTGATATCTAAGTCACATCCAGCAAGATAGGAAAGAATTATCAAAATTGAAATCTTCTTCCTTTTTCTATTCTTGAATATTTGTTTCCTATTCAGATTTTTTCCTATTTATTTTCATTTCCATTCATTTACATTCTTTCATTTCCTTTTTTCTTTAGCATTGTATCTGCATATAATATAGATGACGTGAAATAAAATTTGCGGTCTTATAAACTTTTACATAGTATCAAAACAAACACAGAAGCCCTAAAATCCTCTTATAAAGTAGTCACCGGTCTTATCTTTGAATTGAGAAGTATGTCTAAGAGCTCTCAAATGAATCTACTGTTGGGTCCTTTTGTTTTGATGATGATTAACAGACAATTTATAACTAATGTTATTTGTCTAGTGTTTGTATTTTGTATTTATTCTAGGCAAACAATAAGTTGGAGGATGGATAGAATCAAGCATTCACAATCATATCTAATGGAGGTTGGAGGAATTATGGTATAAAGCATATGCAATTCAAGTTGAAGATCCAAGTTCAAGCTTCATCCGTATGTTTACCAAGTCAAGCTCATTGAAGACCTTCATCAAGCTTGGGTAATTTAGTTTTAGGTTTTATATTATGTGTGTTAGATACTTTAAGCTCAATATCATATATACACACATACACGTTTTGGATTTATATATAGTTATATATATATAAGTTTTGGTTTTTGGTTTAGTTATGTAGATATGAAATAATTATATGTTCATATACACTTTTATATGTTTCATATTTTATTATATTTGGAAAAATATTATGTTTTTGGTTTATAGACTTAACAATTATAGTTTATACTTTTTATCAAGTCTATAAAATCATTTTACATAGTTTCAAATTTTGGTTTATGTCAAAACATCAAATTTCATGCCTATCAAGTTTTCATGTTTTGGACATTTTTGTAAAATGAAGAGATTTCTCATTTGGGAGGTGTATTATCATGTCTACAATCATTTCTCATAGTTTTATATTTTTTGGAATTTGTTTGTTATTTTAAAGGTAGTTTAAAAATCAGTTTTATTATTCAAAACAGGCTGATAACCTGTTATCAGTCGACTGATGTGTCGACTGAAGAATATACCTGGAATCAATAAAAAGTTTTTGTTTTATTTTAGTCGACTGTTCAGTCGACTGATGAGGCCATCAGTCAACCGATAAGGTCATCAGTCGACTGCTGAGCTGGAAAATACCTCTAACGGTGAGCTCATCAGTCGACTGATGAAAGCCATCAGTCGATTGATGCTGTAACATCTAGTTTTTTCCAACCTATTATAGTTTTAGGTTTTTAATATTTTTGCTTTGTTTTTCTTGTGTTTTGGGGTCTCTAGAAATACCCATCATACCTCAGACCAAAAATCATCCAAGAGAATTTTAAAAATAAGTTTAAGGGTGTTTAAGTTTGGTTTAAGTTTGTTTTAAAAGAGTTTGTTTGTGAAGAGATTTTCACAAGAGGAAGAAGGGATCATCCTTTGGTGTTTGAGCTTCAACTCATCTCTCTCTCTCTCTTGATCTATAGAGAAGTTTTCTAAACTCTATTTTTACCTATTTATTATTTTGTTCATAATTTCCATAAGCTAGAATTTTATTTGAGTTTAGATTTGTTTTGATTATACTCTTTGTTCACACACAACCTATTGAGCTTATTGTATTTTCATACATAGTATAATTTGGGTTGTGGGGATTGTGTGACTTAGAGTGTGAGCTTACACTTAGTTCTCATCTTGTATTAGAGAACAAACAATTGTATTTGTGCCTAACTGTGAAGTTACACTTTATAATACACTTGTACACTGAGAGAAGTGTGTGGTGAGAGACCAGGTCATCCCAAGAGGAGTGGGGTAGGTGGTAATGCCTAGAGGTAGGTTGTAATTCCTAACACTTGAGGGAGATACGGGATAGAGACCAACACTTAGAGGGTGTAAAGTGTGATTGCAAGAGTGTGAGATTATAAAGTTTTTAGTGAACTAGAAAATAGAATTATGAGGTGTAAACATTATTCGGGTGAGTGTAGAAAACCCGGTTGTGATAGTGGAGATCTCCTCGAGGTGACGAACGGAGATAATGGTCGTGGGGACCGAACTCCGTGATCATATCGTTTGTTTTTGTTTGTCTTTTGCGTTCATTTATATTCGTGCTTATTGTTTATATCACCTTGCTTACGTTTATTTTGCCCACTATCTAGTATAGTTTGTTTACCCTTGTGATAT
>BQKN01062952.1:361621-374902 GCA_022839385.1 Asparagus kiusianus
CCTAGGGTTCTTTCCTAGTGGCATTAGGGTGCTTTCATCTACCAACACCGAGTGATTCGTCAAGGGGAGCCAATTCGATTAGTGGTGTCAATTCTCTATACCACCTCCATCCTAGAGACGATCTAGGGTGGATCTTCATTTCGAACCCCTTGAATGGGGAAAACTATCCTAAATATGGTATGCCTATGAAAAATGCATTGAACACCAAAAATAAAATTGGTTTTGATGATGGACCCAAATATGGAGCATGCTTGAAATGCAATTCGACGGTGGTATCATGGCTATTCAACGCCATTGCAACTGATCTCCATGATAGTGTAGCTTACATAAAAACGACTAGATATGTTTGGCTAGATCTCAAAGAGAGGTTTTCACAAGGGAATGCTCTACACGTTCAATAATTAAAGCTTGATATATCCTTATGCCATCAAGGAAAGGCTTCTTTTACTTCAACTACATAATGCTCAAACACTTGTGGGATAAGCTTCAATTGTATGAGCCGCTGCCTATATGCAGATGTGGGTGACCAAGGCTATCCAAGTAATGAAAGAGATAGAGAAAGTTCATCAATTTTCTATGGACTTGAATGAAAACTTTCTAACTTTGAGATCTCAAATCTTGTTATCAACCCAATTACCAACCTTGAGCAGGATGTACTTCATGGCAATGCACGAAGAGAAGCAACATGCCATCTCATCATCTCGCATGCTATCCTTAAAAGCTACTAACTTATTAGTACAGAAAGTTCCTAACCAAAACTAAGGACCGCCAAAATGTGAACATTGCGGCAAGATCAGCCATCTCAAAGGAAACATGCATAAGCCCATTAATTTTGGACTCCTTAACTTGGGGGTTCCTTCATGTAATATATAATTTCACCCAAATTTCGTGTGCGGTTGCACACGTGGAGACCCTATTGTACTCATTGAGGGCAAGACCACAAATTAAAGCATTCATGTCCTTTGCAATGAGATTAGCTTGGAGTCTTTCTCCATCGGTCATGGTACTAATCTTGAGCTTTTCTACATATTTTTTTTTCTATGATATCTAAGATGTCAAGATCAATGCAACGAAGGTAAATCCTCATTAAATTTCCAATAGGCAAAATTTGTACCGGTGAAAAGTGGGGGTCTAGTAGTAGGTTGTCCGTCAAGCATATGCACATTCAATGAAGCCTCCATTGGATCTTACCTCTAAGGTGGTTAGACCAAAAACAACTATAGAGACCAAGCTCTAATACCAATTGTTGAACCCTAGAGGGGGGTGACTATGGTCTTAAGGGAATAGTTGTGCAATAAAATTAAGACAATGCAATACACCACAAAATGAAAAGCTAAAGTAAAGGAGATAAGGTTAGAAATTATTATCCATGTGGTGCACGATATGTTCATGAGGTTTGGTCCTCTGACCTACGTCCCCGCTCCGCACTCTCGAGGAGAATCCACTACATAACCCGGTTTGGAAGGTGGAACTTCTTCTACACAAGGATCTCCACGTGATCTCACAACCACATAATTGATCTCCACGAGATCAAGCTCACAATAGTAGTAAATGATGTAAAATCTCTCTCTTTATAGTAACCCTATGGCAAGAAGAGAGATTGCACTTGAAGCTTGGGATGTGAAAACAAAATAGTGGATAACAAGATGAAAGTTGAAGCTCTTTAAAAACAATAAACTTGAAAACAAGAGTTTTACAATGGAAGCTTAGATTTGAAGTAGTTGAGGTGTTGGGTATTTATAGGGAAAGAAAACAGCAGCCAAAACCCCAATGAATCAGACAAAATCCCCAAAAATCAGATTACTAAATCTGTACAAGAATAGCTGTTACAGTGTTATAAGTTGACTCAGTATTATTCAAGAGTCAACTCATAAGTAGCCGTTACAGGCTAAAAACCAACTTATGGGTCGACTTTTAAAAGTCATGAGTCGACTCATAAACCATGGAACGACTCATAAGATCATGAGTCGACTCATCAGAAACAAAACTCATTTTCCAGCACAGTTTGTGAGTCGAATTATGACAGACATGAGTCGACTCAACCTGATGGGTCGACTCATGATGTTGTGAGACGACTCATCAGAAACAAATTGTAAACCACGCAGTAGTTTGTGAGTCAACTCAATACTGTTCATGAGTCGACTCACAAACATGTACACAGAAAATTTTAACTTTGAACGTTGTTAAAAAATATCAAATAAATTCTAAAAAATATAAAACTTTGGGAATAGTTTATAAATATTTTGACAACCTTGTTTGAAAAGGAATATTTCAAAAAGGTCCTCGTATTTGTGAAAATCATTATTTTAATAAAAGTACCAAAATACAAGTTTTGAAATAGTGCAAGTGTGTGTGATATCCCAAATAGCTTCAAATAAAATCTACAACTACTTGACTACATTTAAATACTAGAGAGAAAATGAAATAGCAAATATCTCTCACATAGAAATATATTTCTTGAGTCTTGATATAGCTTTAGAGTTGATGAAGTTTTTTAAAGCATATAGTGTTCTTGATAAACATTGCTTCATCACTTTACCTCCACCTCCTTTAGATATTGACGTTGTAGCTCATATTCCATCCAATCCTCCATAAATGGTACTAACTAGCTTGATATTTATATTATCTATAATATCACTCAATAAGCAATTTGTACCAATAATAGTGGTTGTAAATCATCATCAAAACATAAGGGCTAACAATCTCCCCCTTGATGACAACATACCATTATATTAGAGCAAAATAAATATAGCTTATAGATAGTAGCTCCCCTATCTATGAGCTCCCCCTAATTATATGCACAAATGAGGAGATTTCTCTCCGCCTTTGTCACCATCTAAATGGGGTATATGAAATAATAAACATGCAAAAATATTTTAGTGAATGTATATGAAGTTTAACTAACCAAGCAAACAAGAAAAACTTTTTACATAATGCATAAACCCAAACCATTTCTTATGCGACAAAAATCTTCTTCACTAAGAGGCTTGGTAAAGATGTCCGCTAATTGAAATTTAGTATCAATATAAACAAGGGATATATCTTACTTTTCTATATGATCGCGTAAGAAATAATGGCGCACATCAATATGCTTAGTTCTAGTATGCAAAACAGAATTTTTTGAAATGTTTATAGCACTAGTGTTATCACAAAAAAAATTTGTATTTTAAAAATATAAATCATAGTCAACTAAACTTTATTTTATCCATAAAAGTTGGGCACAACATAAGTCAGCGGCAATGTATTCCGCTTCCGTAGTAGACAAGGCAACACAATTTTATTTCTTGAAGGCCCAAGAGACAAGAGAGTTATCTGAAAATTGACATGTATCACTCGTACTCTTGCGATCTACCTTACATCCGACAAAAACCATAAAGATCAAAGGAGGTGCTTTTTGGATAAAATAAACCAAGATTAATTGTATCATTGACATATTTAATAATTCTTTTAACCACAATCAAATGGGACGTTTTAGGAGAAGCTTGAAAACGTGCACATGCACACACACTAAACATGATATCAGGTCTACTAGCGGTAAGGTAAAGAAGACTACCTATCATACCTCGGTAAAGTTTTTTATCTACATCCTCACCACTATCATCCACATCAAGCTTGATACTTGTACTCATGGGAGTTGGTGCATGGTTAGAATTCTCCAATCCGAATTTCTTCACCAATTCTCTTGCATACTTGATTTGAGAAACGAATATCGCATCCTTAGTTTGCTTGACTTGAAGCCCAAGAAAAAAAGTGAGCTCTCTCATCATGCTCATCTTAAAATGATCTTGCATAACTTTAGAAAATTCATTGCATAAAGTTTCATTAGTGGCACCAAAAATGATATTATCAACATATATTTAAACTAAAATAAAATCATTTTTTCTTTTTCTCACAAAAAATGTATTATCAATTTTTTCTTTAGAAAAGCCATTTTCAAGAAGAAAACTAGAGAGGCGGGCATACTAAGCTCTAGGAGCTTGTTTTAACCCATATAAAACTTTTTGAACCCGGTAAACATGATTAGGAAATGAATGATCCATAAAACTGGGGGGTTGCTCAACATATACTTTCTCTTCTATAAAACTATTTAAAAAGGCACTTTTCACATCCATTTAAAATAATTTAAAATTTTTAAAACTTGCAAAGGCTAAGAACATTCTAAAGGATTCTAATCTTACAATCGGTGCAAAGGTTTCATCATAGTCTATGCCCTCCTCTTGATTGTATCCTTGGGCAACTAAATGAGCTTTGTTTCTCATGACTATGCTATGTTCATCAAGTTTGTTTCTAAAAGCCCATTTAGTTCCAATAAAATGAACATTGTTAGGTCTAGGAACTAATTTCTAAATATTGTTTCTTTGAAAATTGTTTAGTTCATCATTCATTGCTAGAACCCAAAACTCATCTTTTAAAGTATCATTTATCTTTTTAGGTTCTATTTGAGATAGGAAGGCAACATTACCACACTCACTCAAAGCTTTTGAGCGAGTTACAACTCATTGTGAAGGATTCCCTATTATTTACTCCTTTGGATGATTTGGTACGAATTTCCATGCTTTGGGGAGTTTTTTTTGCTCTTGAATGTTATTGCTTTTCCCATCCATTTTGTGCATCTATTGAGAGTGTTTCATTTAGTTGTAAAAGTTCCAATGCTCCCTCAATATCATCATCATCTTTCCTAGGCAAATCAACTTGTAAACTAATAATAGTCTCATCAAAAGTAACGTTTATAGATTCTTTAACAATAAGAGTTTGTTTGTTGAAGACCCTATAAGCCTTACATCTAAGTGCATACCCTAAGAAAATACCAATATCAATTTTTGAATCAAATTTATCATGGTGATCTTTGGTGTTCAAGATAAAATATTTTCAACTAAAAATACAAAAGTATCCAATAAAAGGGGTTTTGCCATAAAAAAAGTTTATAAGGAGTTTTCTTAAGCTTTGGTCTAATTAAAACATGATTCAGAACATGGCAAGCCGTATTGACGACTTCCGTCTAAAAATATTTTGGTAAATCAAAGACATTTATCATTATTCGTGCCATCTCTTGTATGGTGCGATTTTTGGACTCCTTAACTTAGGGGAGTTCCTTCATGTGTATTACATAATTTCACCCAAATTCATATATGGTTGCACACGTGGAGACCCTATTGTACTAATTGGGGGTAAGACCATAAATTAAGGCATTCATGGCCTTTGCATTGAGATTAGCTTGGAGTCTTTCTCCATCGGTCATGGTACTAATCTTAGGCTTTTCCACATATTTTTTCTCTATCATATCTAAGATGTCAAGATCAATGCAATGAAGGTAAATCCTCATTCTAGCTTTCCAATTGGCAAAATTTGTACCGGCGAAAAGTAAGGGTCTAGTGGTGGATTGTCCCTCAAGCATATACACATTCAATGAAGCCTCCATTGATCTTTTCTCTAAGATGGTTAGACCAAAAACAACTATAGAGACCAAGCTCTGATACTAATTGTTGGACCCTAGAGGGGGGTGATTAGGGTCTTAAGGGAATAGTTATGCAATAAAATTAAGACAATGCAATACACCACAAAATGAAAAGGTAAACTAAAGGATATAAGGTTAGAAATCGTTATCCAAGTGAAGCGTGATGTGTTCATGAGGTTCGATCCTCTGACCTATGTCCCCACTCCCTCACTCTCGAGGAGAATCCACAACATAACCCGGTTTGGAAGCCGGAACTTCTTCTACATAACGATCTCCACGAGATCTCACAACCACATAATTGATCCCCACGAGATCAAGCTCACAACAGTAGTAAATGATGTAAAATCTCTCTCTTTACAGTAGCCCTATGGTAAGAAGAGAGATTGCACTTGAAGCTTGGGATGTGAAAACAAAACAGTGAATAACAAGATGAAAGTTGAAGCTCTTTGAAAACAATAAACTTGAAAATAAGAGTTTTGCAATGGAAGCTTAGATTTGAAGTAGTTGTGGTGTTGGGTATTTATAGGGAAAGAAAACAGCAGCCAAAACCCCAAAGAATCAAACAAAATCCTCCAAAAATCGGATTACTGAATCTGTACAAAAATAGTCGTTACAGTGTTACGAGTCGACTCAGTACTGTTCATGAGTCGACTCATAAGTAGTCATTACAGGCTAAAAACCAACTTATGGGTCGACTTGTAAAAGTCATGAGTCGACTCATAAACCATGGGTCAAGTCATAAGATCATGCGTAGACTCATCAGAAACAAAACTTATTTTCCAGCACAGTTTGTGAATCGACTTATGACAGGTATGAGTCGACTCAACCTGATGGGTCGACTCATGATGTTGTGAGTCGAATCATCAGAAATAAATTGTAAACCACGCAGCAGTTTATGAGTTGACTCAATACTGTTCATGAGTCGACTCAATACTATTCATGGATCAACTCTTGGGACAACCCCTTCTCTCACCACACACTCCTCTTGGTGTACTAGTATATTACAAAGTGAACCTCACAATTAATGCTTGATACAACAAATGTTTGTTCTCTAATATGGATGAGAACACAATATAAGTTCACACTCTAAGTCACACAATCCCACAACCCAATTATACAATGTATGCAAATACAATAAGCTCAATGGTTGTGTGTGTAAACAAAGAGTAAATAAAATAAACTAAACTCAATATAAACACTAGCTTATTAAAATGATAATCTTGCCGTGTGCCATACACACTAACGTACACCTGTTTTCTCTGGTGTACGTCAGACTTAGAGGAAGAACAGGTTCAGCAGGAGCCAGAGGATTCTCAGTAAGAGTGTCTTGTAGACGGAGCAGAAGAAGGAGTCGAAGCTTATTCTTTGATGGTTCCAGTTTATTTTTGTACTTCTTTCTTTTTCCATTGATCGATGTATTTTTGTATCTCTTCAATTCAATTGTTCAGTTTTGTATAAGGGCATGTTGACCCGAATATTATGTCTCGGATGTTATCCCATTTGTGATATGATATATTTATTCTGAGTTTGTCTATTATATTCTTGCTGATTGTGATCGGGACCTGTGACTTCACATTGTATTTATTTCTTGACACTTAGCGTATTGGATTGAGAAGAAAAGAAAAAAAGACAGTGTATATTTCTTCTTAATCTAATACGTCGCGGGCTTATTCACGTTCCGATTCCCCTGGTATTTTGGGAAGCGGGGCATGACAGGTTTTAGTGGTGGCTAATGTAAGTCACGGTCCCGAGATCCTGTTAGTAAGAATATAACGGACAATTTAGATACATATCATATTTTATCCGTGAGACTATTCTTGAGCCCTTATCCTATTTTCTTGATAGATTTCCTTTCGTTCCTATCTTATCATTCTTTGACTCCCGGGCTTATCACTATTCTTGTCTCGTCGCTTCGCGACTACACGCTTCCTATAACTCCTCTATCCTCGTGCTAATCATTATTTTATATGTTATTTTTTTATAATATATTTTCTTTGATTTGACCTGTGTATCGTTTGATTGTATTAAATTCTATATTATTTATTATATTATTTTATGTATCAAATATAGTATTATATTGTATGTTTTTATTTGTTTATAAAACTATTTTATCTTTCATAGTTCATGTTTTATGTATTATATTTTATTTATGTATATTACGCTGATTGTATTTATGTGATCTTTGACTACTACATAATATACTACTATGTCTGAATTGATTTTATATAGTGATGATTATCATTGTTATATCTTGTTTATATTTATGCATATTACTAATACTTCTAATTTATTATATTATTTGTCGAATATATAATTATTTCCTTCTTATTATGTGTTATATAATATGTTTATTTTGAATCATGTATTTACTCTTATGTCTATTTTATCATATAATATTTTGTGACTCTTTCCATCAAAATTTATTTTTGTTAGCATGATTAGTATCATGAGTATACAGACCTTTTATATGCTTATTATTATGTATGAGTTTTCATTTTTATCGCTTATTATACATAATGATTTATTTGTTATACACATCATATGTTTCTGAATCTTGTTTATCATTTTTGCTTTTAAATCTTTTATGTTATACTTTGATTTTATTTGTGTTTCTTTGATCCTAACTATGATTTTGTATTATTTACTTTATTTTATATAACTATTTGTATTCTAATAATTATTGTGTATCGTTCATTCTGCTATTGATTATTATTATGATTTGCCTCTTTGTTTGTCTATATGTATTGATGTGTTTCTATCTATGTTTATTTCTTATTGTTATTTTAATTATGATTATGTATGTTTTGTATACCTTATTATAATCTTTATTATCCTTCTGCCTGATTGTTCTGTATACTTATCTTATATCTTGTGCTTTTCTAGTGATATTGCGTCATTCTTGTGTTTAGTATATTTCAGTCATTTTACATTATCATTGTCTGCTATTGTATATTATATTATAAGAGTATTATTAACTTGCTAGCTTGTTTTATTACGTATAAAGTAGTTTTATTTAGTATATTTCATTTCATTCTTTACTTCTAATTACATGTATCATCATTGTTCGATTTAATTTATCAATCATTTCATCTTTCTTAGTTTTGTTTATGTTTTGCTTACTTATTTTCTATATACAGTTTCTTATTCATTCTAATACTTACTTTTTGTTTTGTTCTTTGTTCAGGTTAGTCTGTTTCATTTATTTAGTCATAATATTTAAACAAAGTGTGTGTTTTCGATAATTATTTCTGTGATATACGACTATAATTATTTATTTTATTTTTGATATGATATACTATATATAATTCATTTTTTATATGTTGTTGTGTCATATCACCTTGTCCTTCCATGATTGTCTGCTTTGTATTGTTTTGTATATCATATCTTTTTGGTTTATGTTCAATTACCTTCTAATATTCCACTTGCATTGTGCTCCTTATTTTTACATAATTATATTGTTTGTCGCATTCTAATTTTTGTGTATACAATTTGTAAATTCCCAATATTTGAGTGATGAATTATTTATCGGCTAAATTTTGTATACTACTTTACATGATTATTTGATTGTATAATTGTTTTAATAATTGTGTTAGCTATTTATACTTGTCTTTGTATCTTTTCATGTTTTAGACTACTTTTCATCATTCCATCAATTAAATATGTTTTCTTTTATTGTGTTTATTTTGTATGTATTACTATTCTAATTGCTTTATGATTACTTTTCCTATTATCTTTGATTTATGCTTATTATTATATCAATCTATTTTGTTATATGATCCTGTTGATATTTGTTTTCGCTCGTTTACTCGTTTTTATTGATTTTATATCTTACATTGTGTTTTTAATATCTTTAGTTTGAACCTGTATTGATTGTGTTTTTTTCATAATTAAACTTCTTTTTGTTTTTTATTAACCATTGTTATACCCTGCTATTATGTTTTGTCTAAACTGTTATGTATTTTAGATTTTTTTTGACATTTCTTATTATGTTGTTTATGTTTCTGTTTGTTTCTATTGTATTTGACTTATTTTTGTGTTTGCTTTAGATTTAATGTTCTTACTTGACTTTATTCTTACTTAATATGTTTCTGCTTTGTTTCTATGAATGCTTGTATATTATTTGTATTATTCACTTTTTATGATTGTTTATTTATATTGTACCTATTTGTTTTGAGTCTATATTATTGCTTAGTTTATACTTATACCGATTAGATTGATTATATATTTACAAGTACTATGTAACAAGTTCATACAATTAAATATGTTTGTATCATAGTATTGCTTGGATTTTGTTATAAGTCTCATATGTGATAGCGATATCTTTCATGTCAAATCTTGTATCTTACCTTGTGTCGTTTTTGTTTTACATTCTCTTCTGTTTACGGATATCGTTCCATATCTCTGTCCTTGGATTCTTTCTGCATTACTTTTATTTTAATTCCGATGGCGGAATTTGTTTTAAGGGGGGTAGAATGTAAGGACCATGAACTTTCGATACTAGTTAAAATATTTTTTGATATTTTAAAATATTTAATTATTATTTTTAAAAGAGTAATTGTATTTTTCTCGATTTTCTAGATTTTTCTATGATTTGAAGTCTAAGTTTTATATTGATTTAAATGATTTAAATATTTATAAATTTATTTAGTGTAGTAAATATTTCTAGAATTTATCTGTTGAGTTACCGATACTATTACATATCATTTTGGATAATATGTGGTATTATTATTATTATTACGTATATTTTTATATAATACGTTGTATTATTAATTACGTATTATTTGTGTAATTTGTTGTATTATTTCTAATGTTACGTATTACCTGTCGTATAAGTACAACTGGTACATTCTATTGCGTAGATAATTATCATGTAATTATTTGATTTTAAATATAAGTAATTATTTTTTTATTTAATTATTCTTGTTTAATTGTGTAATTTCTTGCATTATTTCAACTGTTGTGTATTATCAGTTTTAATACTACAACTAGTACGTTTTAATAAGTAGATAATTTTCATATATTTATTTAAAATTTTTCATAATTATTGTTATTTTTAATTAAATTTTCAAAACCCTAAAATTTCCCTTATATATATAACCCTCGTTTTCTCTCTCCTCTCTTCTTCCTGTTCACGAAAACACTGCCGCCACCTCTTTTCTCCTCGCTCGTTCTCTCTCTCTTCCAGCCCCGACCACGTCCGCCGTAGGCCGCGTCTCCAAGCCCACCGCCCCGCGCCTCTAAACTCGCCGCCTCCGGCCACCATCGGCCCTCACCCACGCTCGAACCCCCCACCACGCCGCCTGAGTCGACTGTCGCCATGACCGCTTCCTGGTCGCCGTCGACCACCAAACACTACGCCAAGCCGCCGTCCCCCTTGCCACCGCACCGAGCTCCTCCTCCTCCGCCTCTTCCGTCGCTGCTCAGCCCCAAAACCGAACCCGCACCTCCCATCACCACCGAGACCCTTCAGCCACCTGCATCCCATCCTCGACAACCACAACCTCAGCATCCTTCACCCCCAGCGCCCTCCTCCGTCACTTCGGCCATCATCCCGTAGCAGCCAGCCCCCAGCCCGCCCGCCGCTGCCCCTCTTCCGTCCACCCACCAGCAGCCCCCGCCGTCCAGATCCACTCGCCCGACGCCAACCCTCTTCTCTACAACCCACCGACCAGCGACGCCTTCACCTCCGACGAGATCCTCAACTGTCGGCAGCTCCCCTTGTCCCCGCGCTCCACCGCGTCCGATCCGACCCGTGCTGTCGACGTCGAATCATTCGACGAACCCGATACAAGATCCTGAACATTGATTACTTTATTTTAATTCTTAGTTTTATCGTAAATTATTATGTGACTCATCATTCAATTTCTAGATCTGTTATGAGTTAATTAATTAGATTAGTTTGTGATATATTATTACCTGTGTGGGATTGCTTAACATGAATAGCTGTGTGAAAGCTTGTTGTGTTATCACTTAGTTGTTATCCAATAGGAGAGACTGTACATGAAGACAACTTTTGTTAAAAGTATGATTTATAAGCGTGCTTCAAAGCATGGCTATACTCACTCGACATCGATATCCCGATGTGAGGAGTCCCGAGTTCCCTCGATATCGATATCCCGGTATGAGGTATCCTTGATTATTATTATTATAGCATTGAGTAGATGATGCACTCTTGATCGGACGTGTAACGGGTCACGGTTATTTTCATAGTTTTACAGAAGATGTTCCATGGTAACTCCGTGGCTAGTGCACAATATTTCATGTACAGTTGCGTAATTAATATGACAAATATGAGGCTATAAAGGGGACTTAGAAGGAGAATATATCATGTATATAAACGGGCACAGCGCTTTCCTATTATCGTGATATAGTGAGTGTTATATATATGGGCCAGAGGGCCAATACTTGACTTAAAGGCGGTCCTCGGACAGGTTTACGGGGACCCGATTATATACATCAAAATATTCTTCCCCAATTCAAATAACATGTAAAACAAGAATAATATGCTTGTGTGCTTTATGATGGACTTTGTTAGTTTTGTTGAGATGTAGACTAGTGTTGTTCTTTTCATATATAGATCGGGATTAATATTTAATTATCTACAATTTGGGACATATGCTATATACATGAGGGTTTCCTTGTTTGGATTATTTCGCTCGACGTACTACGTCTCATGTTGTAGATTTTTAGGTATTAATTCCATCTAATGTATGTTCATGTTACTTGGATGATTAGACTGATCGCTAGCTGCATGATCTCGTTACCTGATCGATTTTGGATGCTTTATGCTTATCATGTTTTAGTAGTGTTTTCGCATGTTGATTTTGTCAGATTTCCAGTTGCACGTTCTTTTGCCATTTCTCGTATCGTTTTTTTCTTGGGTTTTCGTGCGCTCTATTTGTTTTGTGGGGTCTTGTCGTGTGCCATACATGCTGACGTACACCTGTTTTCTCTGGTGTACGTCAGACTTAGAGGAAGAACAGGTTCAGCAGGAGCCAGAGGATTCTCAGCAGGAGTGTCTTGTAGACGGAGCAGGAGAAGGAGTCGAAGCTTATTCTTTGATAGTTCCAGTTTATTTTTGTAGCTCTTTCTTTTTCCATTGATCGATGTATTTTTGTATCTCTTCAATTCAATTGTTCAATTTTGTATAAGGGCATGTTGACCTGAATATTATATCTCGGATGTTATCCCATTTGTGATATGATATATTTATTCTGAGTTTGTCTATTATATTCTTGCTGATTGTGATCGGGACCTGTGACTTCGCATTGTATTTATTTCTTGACGCTTAGCGTATTGGATTGAGAAGAAAAGAAAAAAAAGATAGTGTATATTTCTTCTTAATCTAATACGTCACGGGCTTGTTCACGTTCCGATTCCCCTAGTATTTTGGGAAGTGGGGCATGACAATTACCACCCACCGGTGAAGCTTACTTCACACAGGGCATAAACCATGAATATAGACGATCAATCATCAACAAAGAGAGGAATACTATCATTATCAATAGTTGAACCATCGAACTAATTCGAATTGTTGCAATGAAATCATTCAAGGATATCGAAGGTATAAAACTAAACTAAACAACATTAGAATAGCAATAATTAACCAATCAACAACGAGCTCATGCATGAAGTGAATCAAATAGGAATATTATGAAAGTGATAAGATATGCAATTAGCATGGGAAAACTAACTCACAGGAACTTCAAGAAAGTAATCAATCGAACTCTCAAAGACTTGAGAGGAAACAATGAAAGGTTACCTACCGATTATGCCGGGATCCTCTCAGCCAACGAATGAATCCAAGATTCTCTGTCCTATATATA
>BQKN01062952.1:375302-386049 GCA_022839385.1 Asparagus kiusianus
TTCTGACTTAAAGCTTACATCATGGTGTAATCTACAACACAAGTTTATCTAATATCTCTAATATGCACAGCAACAAAAGTAGTGTACATGCAGCAGATTTAGGTGAATGAATGGTATAACAATTGATATCTATAATGCATGAAACTAGTCCCAAATGACTCCATTATGAGTCTAATTTCAGAATATAAAACTTTTACACCAATGCATGGTGTATAATAAGAGTTATGCTCTCAGAAAACTATACCTATCAAAACTATAGCAGAAAAACAAAGATCACCGTTTGGAATGAATAATTAATTTCAGGTACTTAACTATATCCCAAAGAGCTCATACTTGGTATGTAAGTAATATTATGGATTATTTTTCATGTCCCCTGAGTTTCATCAATTTTTTATTTTTAAAATGCATGTTACATGCAATACAACACCGGGGGGGGGGGGGGGGGAGGGGTAGGGGTAGACTGGAATTTCCAGCACATATGCTAGCTATTAGAACTAGGTTTAGACCTACCAAACATTATTTAAAATAAATCAAACTCATATCAACAGAAAGGCAATTGAGTCTAGTTTTAGGAATAGAAAGAATTTCATGCATTCATGGTATATGTTGAGATATATGCTATTTACAAAGGACATGACTCAGGCAGATAGTTTCAGACACATGCACTATATTAAATCATACTTTTAGACTAGTAAATGATTTTAGAATTAAACAAACAGGGTCTCAAATAAAGGCCATGAAAGTCTAGTTTCTATAACAGAAAGAATTTCATCATTTGAATATGTACAAAGAAAGTTATGATCATTTTACTAGGAGAGTATCATGCTGGAAATTTCTGTATGAATTTCTGTTTCAACATAAAATTGACATGCAACCCATATTTACACTAATCCAAAGTAAGATGACTAATACTTGATCACATAAGGGTTATAAACTAGTAAAAATTATATTTATATACTCATAGATATAAAGATCATGTTTTTATAACTAATTATGGACATGCAAGGGCAAATCCTTGCTTCAAAGTAACATGCAATGATAAAATCCTCACATGCATGGCCAAAACCAAATTAGATCATAATATTTCAATTCAGTATCCTTAATAACAATATGAAAAATAGCATTATATCTAGGGTTGAGACTTGCTCCACTTTCTCCTCTAAAATTCTCCACTATCTTCTTTCTCCTCTCCTTCTTCTTCAATCTTTAGAGCTCAAGAGATGATGCTTATGGAAATCTATGAAATCTCTTTCTTTTTTTTTTCTTTTTTTGAACAAGAAGAGGTGAGCTTGGGATGTTCAAAGGAGAGGGAGGAGTTTTTGGAGTAATTTTTCTTCTTTTATGGCAAAAAGAAGAAGTTGAGTGCCTATATATATAGGCCATGTGAAGAGAAATCTCAATTTGGCCAAAGTTGAGGGGTTTTATGCAAAATTTCCCCCACTAACATGGCTGAATAAATATAATAACTATGTTAATTAGAGAGTTTCACATTAGGGTTTTCTTTAATTAAGGTTTAAAGCATGGTTAACTTAGGTTTACATGCTAAGTTTGTATGCATGCTATGACTTAGTTAACTAGATCATAATATGAAAATTGTCTAAGTTAAAATCCTCATGCTAGAAGATTATATGGGATATAAAAAGGAAAGAATTACTAATTTATAGATAGGTATTGATAATGGTATCCGGTCATCGAAAGGGGAAAAAGCAATGTTACAGGATCTATATCTCATGTTCACAAACACCTTAGGTGTTACACAGACAACAAACAACATAATATAATGTAGGTTGATCGAGAAAATACCTCTAATAAAACAAATACAACTCAAAACATGCACAGATGGATATCTGTTGGTCGGTCGACCGGCCACTATGCCGCGGTCGACCGGCCAAAGGCTAGGTGCCTGGTTCTGCAGGCTGTGTTCAGGTATCGTGTTCATGATTCTAACTTGTTTAACTTGCTGTAAAATATATAAAATACATTTTAAATACTTGATTACCATTACTGAAGTTAATCTAACACATGAAAAAAGAATTATTACATGAGATATCATATACAAACCCTTAACATGTACAAAATCATCAAAACGTTGAGAGAATTATCAAACCTCATCTAAAACTCATGTTTAATTATTTTTCAATCTTAATTTACCTTAGATAATTTGTTCATAATCTTTTAAACACGAAAAGATTAGATATTTATCTCATATATAATAAAAGTCTATTTTTATGCACGAAAATAGGTTTTAGGCTTAACAAAACCACATTAAAAACTTATAAAAACCTATTAGAAAAGGGGTGTAGGGTTAGCAGAGATGAAACTTGCCTAAAAACCTCTGTTGAAAGCCTGAAAGTACAAAACAACTCAAATCCCCTAGCCACACATCAACAATCTCTCCTTCACGTTGGTATTTGCTTCACAAAGCACTGGAAATCACAAAACTTAAATCTTAGGTTTATGAGGGAGATGGTGGTTGCTAGGGTTCAGAAGTTCTGATGAAAATATGTGAAAATTCGTGAACAAGAGGTATATATAACATACAAGTGGACCTGGGCCTCAAAATATCTGAATCCAACTCAAATCAGGATTCTAGAAAAACGCTCGACGGTCGACCGGGCATAGGTCGCGGTCGACCAGCCAGTGTATTCCTAGATGGTGCATGTTTTGGCCTCTGTGCATATTTTGACTTGTTTCTCTCACATACATGAACTTGTTTGATCTAAAATCACTTGCTACCATACTCATATATCATTTAATAATATTTATCATGATAAAAATTTACTAATCACAATTAATCACATATTATCTCAATTTTTGTGGGGTTTTACATTCACCCTCCCCCCCCTCCTCTTAAAATAATTTTGTCCTCGAAATTCCGCATTTGTATCTTAAAGATTAATAATACGAGAAAAGCACTAAGAGGGAATAATCCAAACAAGGAAACCCTTCCGTACACATCTCATACCATTAATCCCCATATATGAATCATAAGTAAATATTTAAACTTAACAATCTAAAATGCGTATACTCCTACTTAACCCCTAATTAGACGGAACTAGTACGTCAGGCGAAAAATCTAAACAAGGAACCCCCCATGTATATACCATATATTCCAAATGATTAGGAGCTAAGTGTTAGTACCCCATTCTAGCGTTAAATATAAATGTGGCTGAACATATAACATAATCATAAATGCATAAAAGCATACTCAACATCAACATCTTACCTGTTTAAATAGTTGTGGGTAGTCGCGACGCATATCCTCCTAGCGCTCCCAAGAAGCTTCCTCGGCTCCTTTTTGGTTCCATTGAACTTTCACTAAAGGAATTATCTTGTTTCTAAGCCTATTGTCCTCTCTAGCAAGAATACAAACTAGAATCTCAACAGTAGTCAAATCCACTTGAATCTTAATCTCGGGTGCATCAATCACCCTCTACTGCTCCTCGTCGCGTAAATACTGCTTGAGCATCAAAACATTAAATACATCGTGTACACTCGACATTGATGTTGGAAGATCTAATCTATATGAAACAGCTTCAACACGCTCAACAATTATGAATGGACCTACATATCTCGGGGTAAGTTTTCCCGTCTACCGAATCGCTGAACGCCTTTCATCGGTGATACCTTCAACATGACAAAATCTCCAACCTGAAACTCCAAAGGTCGTCACATCTAATCTGCATAGCTCTTTTTCTGACTCTGAGTAGTAAGAATACACTCTCTAATCAATACTACTTTCTCTATGGTCTGTCTCACGAGCTCTAGCCCAAGCAAAAGGTTGTCCTCTGGCTCTGCCCAACAAATCGGGGATCTACAAGGCCTCCCATACAAAGCCTCATACGGTACCATGCCAATAGTCGCTTGATAACTATTATTATAAGAGAACTCAATCAATAGAATATGATCCTACCAGCTACCCTCGAAATCTATAACGTATGCTCGCAGCATATCCTCCAACACCTGGTTCACTCTCTCCGTCTGACCATCCATTTGTGGGTGGAAAATACTACTGTATGACAACTGGCTACCAAACAAATTCTAAAAACTCCTCCAGAAATAGGATGTGAACACTGAGCCTTAATTTGATACAATCGTCTCTGGGACTCTATGTAATCGAAGTATCTCCCGGATGAAAATCCTTGCATAAGTCTCCACCGTATAAGTCATCTTCACAGGTAAGAAATGTGCTGACTTCGTCAACCAATCAACTATCACCCAAATAGAATCATTTCCCTTCTTCAATGTCGACAATCCAACAATAAAGTCTATAGAAATATCTACCCACTTCCACTCCGGAATGAGTAAAGGCTGTAGGGTTACTGTAGGTCTCTAATGTTCTGTCTTCACTTGCTGGTAGGTAAAACACTAAGCTACATACTATGCAATCTCCCTATGCATGCCACTCCACCAAAAATGCCTCTTCAGGTCCTTGTATATTTTCTTTGTGCTTGGATGCACTGTGTAACTGGTACAATGCGCCTCATCAAATAAATCCTTCTTCAGCTGTGGATTATTCGGCATGACTAAGCGGCCCTTCATTCTAAGGCCTCCATCTGCTTCAATAGTCCAATCAGCCTTGGGCTCTTTGGAAATCTCCCCTTTTTGGGTTTAAATCTAAAAATCATCTAGCTGAGCTCTGACCACTCTATCGTTCCAAGATGGTTGTACTGATAAAGATCCTAAGAAAACATTGCTCCCGCCAATCTCTGGCCTGAAATCAAACTAGCTGAGGGTGTAAAGATTTCTATACAATGAGCACCTCAAAGCTACAAGTCTGCGACGACGCTTCCTACTCAATACGTCCGCTACCACATTCGCCTTCCCCGGTTGATATTGAAGCGCGAACTCATAATCCTTATAAACTTGACACATCGCTGCTACCTCTGGTTGAGTTTCTTCTGAGAGAAAAGGTACTTCTGACTCTGGTGGTCCGTGAACTATTCGAACTGCACTCCATATAGATAATGTTTCCATGTCTTTAGCACGAAGACTACTGCTGCCAGCTACAAATCATGTGTGGGATAATTTTATTCATGAGTCCTCAATTGTCTCAAAATATAAGCCACTACTCTCTGGGTCTACATGAAAAAACCTCTGAGACCTGATAACGATGCATTCATGTAGACAACAAAAGTCTTATCACTGCTCAGAATGATCATCACCGGTGTTGTGGTTAACTTAGCCTTCAAAGCCTCAAAGGCCTCTTGGCACTCTGTGCCCCAAACAAAAAGTATACCTTTCTTCGTAAGGCGTGTAAGTGGCGTCACAATCTTTGAGAAGTCCTGAATAAACTTTCTGTAATAGCCAGTCAGACCTAAATAGCTACGAATCTCTATAACGGTCTTCAGCAGCTCCTAATCAAGAACGACCTCTACCTTAGCTAGATCTACTGTAATGCCCTTGTCACGCCCCGCTTCCCAAAATACCAGGGAATCAGGACGCGAGCAAGCCCGCAATGTATTAGACTGAGAAGAAATAAGTGCTAGACCCTTTTTTTCTCAATCTAATATGCTAAGCATCAAGCAATATAAAGCGAAGGCACAGGTTCCCGATCATAGTAGCGAGAATATAATAAACAACTCAGAACAGAAAGATCCATATTACAAATAAAATATCATCCCAGACATAATATTCGGGTCAACATGCCCTTATACAAAACTATCCAACTGAATACTGGAGAGATATAATAATACCTCAATCAGGAGGAAATGAAAAGTGCTATAAAAGTAAACTAAGGACCAACATCTGATAAAAGAGAAGACTAAGCTTCGGCTGCTTCTTCTGCTCCATCTTTAAGGCACTCCTGCGGAGAATCCTCTGGCTCCTGTACGACTCGAACTGAAGATATCTGTCTTCTAAATCTGACGTACAACCCGAGAGAACAGGAGTACGTCAGCGTGTATGACACACGGCAAGATCCCAAAAGAAAGAATAGAGCGGTCGAATAACCAAAGCAATAATAGTAATAACAATAGAAACATGCAACTGAAATACTAATAATCTAAATGTAATTCATTACTAGAATAGAATAATCAGAATAATCCAAAATCAATCGGGTAACGAGGTTATGCAGCTAGCGATCAGAATAATCATCCAAGTATAGGGTCATACACTAGATGGAATTAATACTTAAAAATCTACAACTCGAGACGTAGTACGTCGAGCGAAATAATCCAAACAAGGAAACCCTCATGTATATACCATATGTCCCAAATTGTAGATAATTAAATATTAATCCTGATTTATGTATGAATAGAAATATAACTGGTCCGTATCTCACAACAACTCGAAATCATCCAAGTAACGGCCATATAACTAGCCATCTTATAACAGGTCACTGGTTCACATCTCACACAGAGTCAAAGTTCACATTATCGAATATCTGATTAACAACCACATCTCACTAGTACCTTAGACCCGCCCCAGTGCGAAACGATTCACTGGTGCGTGCCTGGAAATAATCAATAATCACAATATCACCGCTCCTCAGACCCACCCCAGTGCGAAACGATTCACTGGTGCGAGCCTAGAAATAAACAATACACGTCTGATCACTGTTCTCAGACCCGCCCCAGTACGAAACGATTCACTGGTGCGAGCCTAGAAATACAACACACATACGATCACATGAACAAAGACTTTCCCATTCCAACTCTTCTCGTTTTTCTAAGTCGACATACACACATGCCTCTAGGTCACGCAAGGCCAGTATGGTCATGACTACTAACGATTCTCAATCGCAACAAGCAATGCAACTGATCAGGAGTACTAGTGTCAGGTCATATCACATCATAAAATAATGATTCAATACAATATGATAACAGAATATATGAAATATGAAATAGTGTTAATGTAAGAAATCCTAGAGTCAAGCTCGACGATAAATAGGTCAATGCAGAAAATAAGTAAATAACTAATAATGACCAAAAATAAAGTATACACGCTAAACGAGGAAATAATCCAAGAGAAAGAGGCAGAAATAATCATAAGTACGAGGATGACACAAATGAGGAATCCTACGACGTCAACGGAGAAGAAATCTTAGGGTATAGTTCGATTGAAGGTAGGTCAACGCAGGAAACGAGAACACGTCTTTAGGTCCAATTCGAATAATGGAGCAATAGAATGAATGAAAGAGTCCAAACAAATCATCCTAGGTGTAGAGGGGCTCAAATCGGGATTGTTAATAAATCAGGACGTTAATCTCTCCTCTCTATTTTAGTGAAAACAGCGAAATCGCCTACAATGATATAATTTGTTCATCTCCACAATTTGGAGGAAATCAAGGCGTATAGCCGACACATGAATGAAACCAAATACATAGGCACGAAGGCCATCCATCACAATGATACACAGCCATAAAGAGTCAACGATTACAATACAAGGCCAACAATAATATACAAGGCCGACGATTAATTATACAAGACCGCAAATAATAATCATTTGCCGACAGCGAGTTGCAAAGCAAATCTGTATGGAATTCTAGGCTAATACATACAAGTACAGGTATACGAAAGTAGGATAAAATGTGATATCAATCAATGACACGAATCAACTGAGTAATCATATGACAGAATATAATTACGAGTATCAACATGGAATGAGCAAGACTATACAAGCTAGCTATGACTCGGGCGTGTGCATGTTATAGTATAATAAATTCTTTTAAATTATCCATTATTATAATAACTCAAAATAAACCATTTTTCCAAAATAAACTCTTTTAAAATATTTCTCACAATAATTATTCTTTAAAAAATATTTTTTTCTTTTCTTTTTCAAAAGATCAAATAATTAATATCAATTATCAAACAATCTCACGCAGATAATAACATATCACAGTATAACATAATCAATCACAGTCTAAATTACGCATTTAATTCACAGCAGATCTAGAAATTGTAAAGATGAGTCAATGAGCAAGAAGGATCTTGCCTCAGAGCGTCGAGGGTGTTGTAGAGGGTAGCGGTGGTTGTCGGGGTGGCTGTACGGGTCACAATAGGTTCCGCGGCTCGTCAGAAAGTCAATCGGTTAGAATACAAAAAGGGAAGTGTTAGTAGCGATTAGCGACATTCAAAGCGATGTAACATGACGTAGAAAATGAGCCCAAAAGAGAGGAAGATACCGTGTGATAGACAATATAAAGTTCTACACACCGGAGAAGACGGTGGCAGAAACGGAGACCGGAGGTGGCCGGAAAGTGCGTGCGAAGTTGGCACAGTGCTGCTATTTTCAGCGAACTGCTTGCCGTCGAGCGATGTTTCGGACGATGCCGAGAGAGATAGAGAGTGAGTTACAGTGTGATACAAATTGGAGATGATAGATAACATGTATGGCTACTCACTGGTGAAGAAATCGATAGAAACGGAGGTCGGAGGTTATCGAAAAGTGCGTGTGAAGTCGGTACAAAGCTGCAGTTTTCTGCAGTGCAGTTCTTCACATTTGGTCGCTGTTCAGGCACGTTTCTTGCTGCTCGGAGCTTCTCCTCGCTATTCGGGCTTGCCGGATGTGGAAGGAGGTCACCGGGGGTCATTAGGGTGTCTCCGTAGGCTTCCGACGGGGCTCCGTAGTCTCGTCGACGGTTAGGCAAAGCAGCGACGGTAGTTCTTTTTGCTTGCTGCTGGTCGATGCGAGGCAGAACCAAAAGAGGGGGTTGAGGATGAGGTGACTACAGCGGCAACGGGAAATGGCGGCGTGGGTGACTGAACGGGGAGGGAGAGAGATGAGGAGGTGGCAGCAGCGTGGGGGATTCAAGGGGGCTGTTCGTCGGAGTTGGGCTGGCGTAGATCTTGGGCTTGGGCGTTGGCGGAGCTAGCGGCGAACTAGTGACGTCGTCGGAGGGAGCTCAGGGGCAGCATGGCGATGGAGAGGTGGAAGAGGAGAGTTGGTTCGGGAGGTGGTGCTGGAGATGGTGTTGGTGAGCGGATGGAGCTAGATAAGAGATGATGGAGTTGGAGGTGGAGGTGATGAAGTGATGATGGAGAGAGATGAAGTGGATGAAGAGTGAGAGAAATATAAAGAGGGGAAGGACGTAACTCAGAGTGAGAGAGAGAGAGAGAGAGAGAGAGAGAGAGAGAGAGAGAGTGAAACAAAGATTAAGAAAGAGAGAGTGAGCTGGAGTGAGAGAGAGAGAGAGTGAGGGAGACAGGAGAGAGAGACAGGGGTTGGTGGAAGAGCTTCCTCGTTGGCGGCTTGAGGCTGCATGCATTTGTCAAAAGAAGTGGGCGGGTCTGAGAACGAGGGGGAAGAAAATGGAAGAGAGGGATTGAGCGTACGAAGATATAAATAAATAGGAGAATCTCGTGTGTGTGATTAAAATAAAAAATAGAGTGGGATTCAGCATGCAGAGATGGGGAATATGAGTGATATTCACCTGTGTGTGCATTTTAAAAAGATGTGGAGGCCAACCTGGTGGATAGGAGATAATCAGTGAGTGTAGAAATGATGCAAATACAAGTTATAACACGAGATGCGTGGTGTATGATACAGCTATATAATAATAATAATAATAATAATCATGAATAACCAAATATTAATTTAAAAATCTTTACTTAAAATATTAAATTTATAATTATCAAAAAATAAATATAAAACTAGATTTTTAAATCATAGAAAATTCTAGAAAATACAAATACTCTTTTAAAAATAATAATTTAATATTTAAAGTACTAGAAAAATTATTTAAACCAATATCGAAAATTCACGGTCCTTACAGCCCTCCCGGCTGATAACATAGCCAAAAAATCTAACCTTAGACAACCAAAATTCACACTTGCTGAATTTAATATATAGCTGGTGTTCCCGTAAAGTCTGCAATTTCAACCGTAGGTCCTGCTCATGCTCGGCCCCTGATCTCGAATAAATAAGAATATCATTGATAAATACAATCACAAACTGGTCCAAGTATGAATGAAAGACCCGATTCATTAAGTCCATGAATACCGTGGGTGCATTGGTCAGCCCAAATGGCATGACAAGAAACCCGAAGGACCCATATCGAGTCAGAAAGATGGTCTTGGGAATATCCATCTCTCGAACCCGCAACTGATGATTACCGGATCGAAGATTAATCTTTGAGAAACATTACGCTCCTTACAACTGGTTGAACAAGTCGTCGATCCTCGATAGTGGATACCTATTCCAGATGGTGACACTATTCAACTCACGAAAATCTATGCACAATCACATGCTACCATCCTACATCACGAAAAGGATCGCGCTCCCATGGAGAATGACTCAGATGAATGAAACCTTGAGAAAATAACTTATCTAACTAGATCTGGAGCTCCCTCATCTTAGCTGACGCTATATGATAAGGTGCTTGGGAAATCGGTGTTGTGCCTGGCTGCAACTTGATGTAAAACTCAACCTCTCTCACTGGAGGTAAACCTGGTATATCCTGGAAGACATCCTGATACTCTGAGACTACTCGCATCTCACTCAAATCAGCTCCCCGATCCCGCATCATCACCTCCTCCATATATGTCAGGAATGACTCCGCAAACGGGTTGCCCCGTGAAGTCGCTACCACTAATTCAGATCCATCAAAAGCTCACAAACTGACCGTCTTTACAAAATAGTCGATACTCACATGGTAGGAAGATAACTAATCCATACCAAGGTGTGACGCCCCTGGGTTCACACACGGCTGCAGTCCGAGGTAAAACCATGGATGTCAAACCTGCCATGCACCACAACGTGCAGTAACACGTTTCACCATCACAATCACTATCTCTCTAGTGGA
>BQKN01062952.1:399918-417984 GCA_022839385.1 Asparagus kiusianus
ATACTCTTGTAAGGTACTCACAATATCATGTGAAAACAACATCCTTACTCAATCGTTCTGCAAAGTTAGGTAAATCACCCAATTCCGGAATGATGCATCCAGATGATCATACAACGGAGTGTAGGCATATCAGCCCAATCCGGAAGCCCCGATCATCTTCGAGTATGGTTCAGTCGTGGTCTCATTGCAGGAAAACTTCCAACTCTACTTGTAGTCCAGTCGTGGTCACATTGCTGGAAAACATGACTAATCACTAAGCATCCACAACTGATAAATTATGCATTTTATGTGTTATACCAACACTATCAACTTAATCATGTGTTATGCATCTCAACTATTCATGTAAACTCAATAAGAACATGTATTTCAAGTGTTCGTGCACGTATCTCGATGTGTGGATCTATATCCCATGTTCACAAACACCTCAGGTGTTACACGGACAACAAACAACATAATACAATGTGGGTTGATTGAGAAAATCCCTCGAATCAAACAGATACAACTCAAAATATGCACAGGTGGATATCTGCTGGTCGGTCAACCGACCACTATGCCACGGTCGACCGGCTACTATGCCAGGTGTCTGGTTCTGCAGGATGTGTTCATGTGTCGTGTTCGTGATTCTAACTTGTTTAACTTGCTGTAAAACATGTAAAATACATTTTAAATACTTGATTACCATTACCGAAGTTAATATAACACATGAAACAATAATTATTACATGAGATTAAAAGCACCCTAATGCCACTAGGAAGGAACCCTAGAGGGGGGTGAATAGGGTTTATGCTAATCTAATCCAATTTATGTCAAATTAAAACTTATTAACAAATTATCCTAGCAAATAAGATATGCAATGAGTTATTAGTAAGGATAAGCAATATAAACAAGGGTGAAACAAGATAAACAAAAGATACAATTGTGATGGGGCAATATAAACAATGCAAACACACAATATGATCACGGAGTTCGGACCTTCCGTCCTACGTCTCCGCTCCCCACTCTCGGGGAGAAATCAACTATCACACCGGGTTTTCAACGATCACCCGAAAACGTTTACACCTCACACTCGGTTTTCTAGTTCACGGAAAACTTTACAATCTCTCACAATATAATTACACTAACTACCACCTCAAGTGTTGGTCTCTAGCCCGTGTCTCCCTCAAGTGTTAGGAATTACAACCTCTCTCTAGGCATTACCACCTACCCCACTCCTTTTAGGACGACCCCGTCTCTCACCACACACTCCTTTTTGTGTACTAGTATATTAAAAAGTGAACCTCACAGTTAACGCTCGATACAACAAATGTTTGTTCTCTAATATGGATGAGAACACAATATACGCTCACACTCTAAGTCACACAGTCCCACAACCTAATTATACAATGTAAGTAAATACAATAAGCTCAATGGTTATGTGTGTAAACAAAGAGTAAATAAAATCAACTAAACTCAATATAAACACTAGCTTATTAAAATGATAATCAAACAATATAAATGTAAAGCTAGATTGAGTTTAGGGAAACTTCTTTATAGATAACAAGAGAGAGGGAGAAGAGTGAATGCTCAAACACCAAGGATGATCTCCACTTGCTCTTGTGAAATTATCTTCACAAACAAAACTCTTAAACAAGACTTAAACACCTTTAAACAAACTAAACTAACTTTTAAAACCCTTGTAAAACTTTTCTCTTGAGTAAATAGATTTGAGGATGTGTGGATGTATTTATAGGAACCCCAAAGCCAAGAGAAAACAAGGCAAAAGACCAAAAAATCAAAACTGGAACAGGTTGAAAAAAACTAGTCGTTACAGCATCAGTCGACTGACAGCTTTCATCAGTCGACTGACGGTTTTCATCAGTCGACTGATGAGCTGACCGTTAGAGGCATTTTCCAGCTCATCAGTCGACTGACGACCTTATCAGTCGACAGATGACATCATCAATCGACTGGTCAGTCGACCAAAACAAAACAGAAGCTTTTTGTTATTCCAGGCATTTTCTTCAGTTGACTGCACACATTCATTAGTCGACTGATAACACTGTATCAGCTTGATTGAAACAAAAAAATCTAATTTTCAAACCTCTTTTAAAAATAGCAAATACAATCAGAAAAATATAAAACTTTGGGAAATGATTGTAGACATGATAATAGACATGTTATAAAAACTGGTTTTCAAAAAGCACTTCCCAACTGTGAAAACTCTTTATTTTTCAAAATAGTCAAAAACATGAAAATGAAACACACTTGTTTTGACATTTTGACTAAACCATGTTTTGAAACTTCATAAACTAATTTCATAGGCTTAATAAAAGATGTATGTTATGATTGTTAAGTCTATAAACTAATAAAACAATATTTTCACAAAATCATTTTTGTATAAACTTGAAAACTATAAACCCAAAACATGTATATATATATATATATATATATATATATAACCAATAAAATGTGTGTGTATATGATTGAGCTTAGAGTACTTAACACACATAATATAAAATCTAAACTAAATATACCTAAGCTTGTGATCTTCAACGAAGCTCTATCATGATACACTTGCAAATGAAGATTGAACTTGGATCTTCAACTTGAATTGCAAAGCTTCAACCACTATTCCGCCAACCTCCATTGGATATAATCGTGAATGCTCGATTCCATCAATCCTCTAACTTATTGTTTGCCTAGAATAAATACAAAACACAAACACTAGACAAACAACATTAGTTGTAAATTATTTGTTAACCATCATCAAAATAAAAGGACCCAACAGAGATATCATATACAAACCCTAAACATGTACAAAAATATTAAAACGTTGAGAGAATCATCAAAACTCATCTAAAACTTATGTTTAATTATTTTCAGATCTTAATTTACCTCAGATAATTCGTTCATAATCTTTTAAACACGAAAAGATCAAATCTTTATTTCATATATAATAAAAGACTATTTTTATGCATGAAAATAGGTTTTAGGCTTAACAAAACTACATTAAAAACTCATAAAAACCAATTTAAAAAGGGGTGTAGGGTTAGCAGCGATGAAACTCGCCTGTAAACCTCTATTGAAGCCTGAAAGTGTAAAACAACTCAAATCCCCTAGCCACACGTCAACAATCTCGCCTTCACGTCGGTATTTGCTTCACAAAGCACTTGAAATCATAAAACTTAAATCTAGGGTTTATGAGGGAGATGGTGGCTGCTAGGGTTCAGAAGTTCTGATGAAAATATGTGAAAATTCGTGAACAAGAGGTATATATAACATACAAGTTGACCTGAGCCTCAAAATATCCGAATCCAACTCAAATCAGGATTCTGGAAAAACGCTTGTCTGTCGACCGTGCATGGGCCGCCGGTCAACCGACCAGTGTATTCCCAGATGGTGCATGTTTTGGCCTCTGTGCGTGTTTTGACTCGTTTCTCTCACATACATGAACTTGTTTGATCTCAAATAACTTGCTACCACACTCATACATCATTTAATGATATTTATCATGATAATAATTCATTAATCACAATTAATCACATATTATCTCAATTTTTGTGGGGTTTTACAAAAAATATGAAGAGGTGAACAATTTTTTTATTAATTACAATAAAAAGTTACAAATTAAGAGTAATCATCCTCTTCAAATGGAGTTTTTACAAAACTTTTCACACCCTAACCCCCTTACTCTCTACCCCTATTTATAGCCTACAATAATGAATAAGAACCCTTGGATGAAACTTAGAGAACAAAAATTAAAATCTAGCCACAAATCTGATTCTGCCGACCACCAATCGGTTGGCCCCTTGGTTGGCCAATCGGTTGGCCCCTTGGTTGGTTTGCAACATTTTTTTTGTTTATTTCTTGACCCGATTTCTTCATAGGTCATTGAGCTTTCTTGAGTTTTCTTTTGTCTTTATATTTGGGCTTCAATAAATAGCAGGAAATCAGGAGGTTTGTGTCTTTTGGGCTTTTACTCATTAATTCTTCATCAACCTGCAAATTAAAATAAAAACATATTATTAATGGTATATTTATTGATATAAACTAGATAATGAGGGTTTAAAATTGTAATAAAAATGTGATTATTATATAGCTCCAGTTACAAGTTGAAAGTGCAATCAACAAAAGAATGAGACCATAATTGTTGAAAGTCCCAAATCATATTTGTTCTTTTATTAGAAAGAGTACATTTTCAATAATGTCGGAGACGTAATCGCAATTTCAATTATTTGAGAATCTAATAGCAAATTTCAATGATACGGGGATAAGTTTCAAAATATTAAAGGTTCGAGGGGCCCGTACGAAACAGCTGTAGCGTGAAATGCAAATACGACAAAATTTTAGATCCATTACTTCCCTAGGCCGGCCCAAGACTGGAAGCGGACGAGGGTTTCCGGTGTCCTCCAGCTCTAGAAGAGGAGACCGTATCCGACATCAAATTTGCGACGAGCGCCGTTGAAAACGACGCCGAGGAAGGTCAGATTCTTCCCGCTTTCGTTTTCAACTGCAAATCATAGTCTAATAAATTCGTTATATGCTCGATTGAGTTCAATTTCTTGAAGCTTAATTCATTCAGCCTGACTTTTTCAGCCGTACAATTACGGGATTTGAACTGATCATTCTTCAATTATTGTACGTAATTTGAGAAATATCCTTTCGTCTGTTGAAAAGATTGCGTTCTTAATTCAATTTATCTAATTTTGATGAAGGTAGAGTCCTTTGAATTAATCTGTAACTTGCTAGAATTGCTTGATTTCTCTAGACTTTTTCTTTTCTGATTTTTGTGGATTAAAGAAAGATTCCGAAAATGGATATCAACAAACTCAGAATTGGAGTCGAATTTTATGACGGATGTACCGGTGCTTATTTTAACATTGTAGTAATAATTGAGCTAGTGAAAAGACGTTGTAAGATTTTGGAAGCTTTTCAGTAGTATCAATGACTGTGCCTACTAATACTATGCATATATCAAGACCCCAATTACTTATTTTACAACTTTTTTAGGATTCAAGGGGCACAACAAGAGCAGTGATGACTTTAAGAAATGTGAGAGATAAAAGGATTGCAGGATGGTTACGAAAAGATAACATATTTCTTCACTATGGCATGTCTCCTTCAAGCCAGAAACTTGAGGAAATTACAATAGGGAACTAAAATCTAAATTCTTCAAACTTTACCTTCCCGTCAAAAATACCTCTAATGTTATTAGATAATGAACCTGCAATTTAAGTTACAAAATTGTTTTCATGCCTAATCATAGTTGCGCGATTCCTTGGACACCCTCTCAAATTGTCGTATCGAGCCAATTTCCAGTACATTTGCGAACCTATTCCCTCTGATACATAATTGGTTCCCTAACATTACCATACCAGTTATAATTGTGCGGGGTGCAAAGTCCTTTTAAGTGTACATGTGCAAGATAGAATACAATATGCTTTTTTGAAGTGGAGAGGAGCCAAATGATAACTAAATACCTATGTCAATAAAACGTGAAATGAAACCATAATCCTGACACAAACTATGTGAAAAGAAAAACAAAACAAAAAAATAAACTCTATATTTGTATGAAAAAAATATTGAAATGTATAATTAGCTTTCTAGTTTCTAGTTTTTTACTATACACTTTGGAAGATGGTAAGCGCATCCAAAAAAATTTGCTACATACCATTGCTCGAACTTGCGTATCAAAGCAAGCTACTCCCATCGAATCCAAATTTTCGAAGTGGAGGATTACGTATCCGAATTTATACCACAACCCATTATGTACCACATACAACGTAACTGTGTCTAATATGTCTTCTAGTTTAAACATTGATAGTAGCTTTGGGTTTGTCACACTGCTCGACCTAATGGCAGATGACTAAGCCAGCACATACACTACTATGACAAGAACTTTGTTAAAGTAATATCTCAAGTCTATGTTTGCTTCTACTTATTAGTTATTTCATTATCTAAAAATGGGTCATTTCGAAAAAAAATTAATTGTGGAAAGAAACAAATATTTAAAAGATAACAATATATTTAATAAACTCATTACCTAACCAAAATATGTTCTCAACTAATCCGTTGCTCACAATCTGGTTCATAGCAACTACTTGGGAGGGGAGTAACAAAATGGACCATCATTAGGTCTAGCAAGTATCGTCAAAAGGAATATGAATCCCAATAGACGGACTTGTGGACAATAATAATCTGCAAGATAAAGCAATACAAAATGAATGAAAGATAGCTCACAATGATGTTGAATAAGCCATAAGATAATGGTGTATAAATAAAGATGTAGTACAGAAGAGAAATAATAGGAATGTAGACCAAAAGATGCATAGAGGAACAATAAGGAAAACTGAGTCCATGTAGTGCAATATAAGGTCTTAACTATGCAGTCTACATAGATCCTAAGAAAACTGTCAACGTTTATATCAAAAATGTATAATACATCATAAGATAAAGATGGTGTAAGGCTCAAGAACAACTCTATCTAAAACATAATATATCAAACTATATTATTGTTGCATTATCAACAACACATCATAGTGCTTACAAATTAAGCTACAAAAGGATTGTACTACAATTGCATCATGACAGAAGCCATTCTAATTTAAGATTTTAAGTAGTTACATTCTTATTTGGATAAGAAAAAGCATGTGTCAACTCACTTAAGGTGGAATAAAAATAGGAAACTCACTAACGAGACATAGCTTAAATAATGTCTCACCTTATTCTATTACTTATCCCTTATCCTCATTGTTATTTAAATTGTGCGTGTAATGTTATGCACTAGTTTCAATCTTATTGCAGCCGACACACAATGTAGGTAGTACTAGTGAGATCATCATAGATAAGTTATCAGCCACCTAGTCAAATCATACAATAGCACTATGCAAGGCTGGGGTACCTCCGTAGCCTAGGAAACAAATCTCTACATTTATCTACATGTACAATATTTAAAGTTTGGCTCCTAAGAGGGGACCAATAGCTCCGGGAAATACTTGATGACAATGTAATTCAATATGACCAACTGTGATTTTGGCTAAATAGCACCATATTAAATTACAATAAATACCCAATATCCTTAGTCTCACCATTAGTCCAATGAGGGTTGAATGCATCTCAATTTGTGATAGGGATTCCATATAGGTGATATACTATAATCAGAATTACTAAAGAATAATAGTGCATAATAAACTTATAGTGAATAAGAACTCTCATTAAATACAAGTGTCATGTCTTGATGGATATAAACAATTACTTATGATAAATAATAAAATCAAACAATGAAGGTTGGTAAAAAAACCATTGTTTTAAATGCCCTGACATGGCCCAGTATATTGCTCAATATATCCTTTTACATGACTTGTCGTAATTGATATGGTCTCTAAATATTCTTTACCGATTTTTAATTATTTTGGACGATATATTCCTAATATGGTTGATATATCAGCAAATATATTGACCGATATATCCTTTATATAGCTTGGTTCTAAACAATATATTGTGTTTGGCAAGCTTCAAGCGAGATATCATGATTTTCCTATTTTATCAAATGATATTTTGGCCTAAAAAATAAAATGCAATATTGCAACATTGATTTGCACTTTTGTTTGTATGTTTAGATTTCATTATGTGGAGATTACATTTTAGTGCATTATACTATATATGCAAATATCTGTTATGGTATTCCGACATTTAACATATATCCTCGATATTTCCTCGATATCCTAAATTTGATATGAATTTTGGCCATCCAATTCTTCACGGTAACGATATTTAAAGCCTTAAAACTAACATAGTTGAGCGAATAAGAGGGTTTATGTGAAAAATCACAAAACATACTACATAAGGGTGATGGTGAATAATGAACGCTAAATAGAGTTTAAATTAGGAGTTTATCCTCGCATCAACAAAATATAGCTTAACTGGTGATGGTAGGTTAAATTTATGCGTATCAATCCAAATATGGTTCCAACACATTTTATTTACTCAAATGAAAGCATCTTTAAGTTTTTGGTGTTTAATAACTCAATTCATGCATGAGAATTTAATAACTACACTTTGTTTCAATAAATATATTCTTAGATGCATCGATTTGTTTTTGCTGAAAAATTAACAAATAAAATGGCAAAGTGGCTAGTCATATTAGCACTTTAACAACATAATACCCTCTACTCGTATACATCTCTCTTGTCGGCTTGTCACACATATTAGTGTCCTAATGCTACCCAATTCTCGGTGTCATCTCTCTTTTAAGAATGTTTTACATATTATTGCGCCATGATGCCAAACAATCCGAGCTTATTATCGTCTTGATGCCACCTAATTAGTAAGAGCTTCTTGCCGATCAACCTATAGTCAAATGATTTTGCAGATAAATACTCAATATGTTTACATTGCAAAATTGTTACCCAAATGGCTACATTAAAAAGTTTATGCTTCAGTAAGAAAGTTTTATACTTTTATGTGACTTAGGGAATTTTTTAGTTCTTCACAGACAATAAAAAGTGCTCCTGCTCGAACACTTTACACTGAAAGAGCAAATAAGGATACATCTAATTGTAGCTAGGAAAAAGGCTAAATAGCACTTAAGTACCACAAATTTTTTCAGCTCTATAATTTATATACTACAACTTGTATTTTGTGGCAGAAAAGTATCATAAATTGATTAAAAATTTCATGCACATGAGTGAAGGAGGCACACTTTGCACATAATTTTTAATTAAACATATGCATGCAAATTCACTATAAATTTCCTGAAAACAATTCATACTAGGATAGTAGTATATTAGATTACATTGCTAATTTTTCACTCTTTGCATGTTAAGAGTCAAGTGGAGTACGGATCAATAAGCTTGAACAAAACAAGAAAGTTTTTACAGTAATAAGTTTCACAAACCATTGCTACTGAATGAAGTGACAAGTATTAGATATTGTGTGAACTTGTGAATAATCAAGACCAATTTGAATGAATCTCAATATTATTAGGTAAAAACGGTATGATTCATCACTTATTCATTATGTAATACCTATTACTCTCTAATACATCTTTACCAGACCACATTGCTCAAGGCAACATTATAGTGTGATGGCAGTTGTCAGACTCATCACTATAGTTCAAAGTTAGAACTTCAAAGTAAATGGATAAAGAAAAGTACTATTAGGAAGAAAAGCAAGGGAAGAAAGACAAAAAGAAAGCAAATAAAAATAGAAAGAGAGGAAGGAGAAAGCGAATAAAAATGAAAATGAAGAAGAGAAAAAACAACAAAAGAAAGCAAGAAATGGAGAGCTACTTACCTCGCTACCGCTCTCGAGTCACAGGCGAAGAAAAGGAGGAGAGAACAAACTCATGAACAACAATTGCACTGAAGAGAAGGGAGATACAGCAGGAGCTACGCAAGGAGAAATAGAGGAGAGGGTGATGTGCCCTAATTTGACATTGAGCTATGTAATTGAGATTGAGTTTAATTTGGAAGTGGGTATCAAACCCAATAACCCAAAATCCTAACAAAACAAGTATAGAATTTTAAATGGGTATCGGGTTTCTTACCCAATTACTAATGGATTCTCTTCTTTAAAAGTAAGGCGACATCTCAGAATAACCTTATGAAGCGCATGGCGTATTTGCAAAGTGGCGTGGGGGTGTGTGCGTCCCTTTCACAAAGAACTAGGCCACTGTAGTGGGGCACTCGGGAGAAATGCACTTTCCGGAGTTCGAGGCGTGCGCCCTAGAGAACCTTTAGTAGCACTGACATTAACATGTTAATTTTATTACTTTTTAACCATTAATATTTTATGAATTTATCATTAGACATGACCTAACTCTATTTTAAAGTAGAATTAAGATAAGTCTAAAAAAGAATGTTTAATTGATTTAATAGCAAGTTTAACAAATATCAATAGTTGAAAAGCTCTAAATTTTGCCTATACGTGCAATGTTTTAAATATTAGCCGATGAATTAATATTATCAGCGATTTACAGTTTTGGGGGCCTTCCGTTATGATAAGTTTGATTCTTAATCGTTTTTATTTTTGGACATTTATTGCCGATAATACTGCGATAATATGAGTTATTAGCCAATATGGTCAGCCCAAAACTCGGAATTATCGGCCTTTGGTTTTGAGTTTTGATTTCGGGCAACATGCATCTATTGAATGCACTTTAAACCCAACCTGACCTGATTTTCTACCATTGATTAGTGATTTTAAACATAATTATTTATATTTTGGTATGTTTATATTTTATTAAGTATGGTTAGAAAATATTTTAGAATATTATATTATGTATATCACCATTCGGTAATGCCATTTCGATAATTATTACTATTCCTGATATATCCCCAATATCCGCTATCTGATATGAATTATGACTGTCTGATAAATCCCCGATAATCATTATTAAAAACCTTTTATATGTGTCATCGAGAAACATTCATGTGATAATTTTCACGTTTGCGTGATCGATGGGAATTATGTGACAATTTTTTTACAACTTATGGTATTTTTCTGACATAAAATAGAACTTGTAGTATATAAGTGACAGCAAGAAAACTTTGTGATATCTTACTGACGATATCTTACTGAGGTTGAATGGTCAAGTCCTCCATGATCATCAATTTCGTCTCTCTATTCCACACGTATAAATTGTGAATTATATCACATTTTGATTTGTGAGTAAAATTTGAAGAGAAATAGGGGACACTAGCTAGTATTTATATACTGGTGATGATATGATGACGAGATAGACTTAACAATTGAAGACATGAGACAGGAAGTCATGGGAAAAAATTGAGCCTTAATAATTGAAGACCTGAGATGCGTATGTTGATGACATAAATTTGATTCTAGTATGATCCTTTGGCTAGGCGTCACATAGATTTTGCTTCTGATTCATATAAGAAATTAAGAACACTGCAGTAAATGTATATTTCATTTTGATAGATGTACTGGAATATGTTTACACGAAACAGAAAGACTCTCATTCACTTGCATTTAGTAGAATAGTGATAATTGCACACAAGAGTTTCTAATACACTGCAAACTAACACATTTTGTAGGGCGGTGATAATTGTCCATCTATCATATAAGAAATTGACACGTGGACACCTAATCCTATCTTTACTAAGAGCACTCACTAAATAAAAACTATTTAGACACTCCAATAATGAACTCCTTTCTAATTGTATCTTATCTAAAAATCCTAAAGTTGTCCATAATTAGCAAATTCTAATATCAAATTCCTACTTTATATATGTAGGGTTTTTCTAAATTAAAAAATTATCAACGGTCCTTTTTTAAAATCCAAAGATTACAAACAAATCCATGAAAATCCAAAATTTATAGACACCTCCGAATCCAAAAGTTACAACATCCTCTTGGAAAATCTAGAATTCCAAATAGGCCCATGAAAAATTAGAAAATTGCAAGCAATGCCTTAAGTTTCAAAAATTGCAAATAAACCCCTAAAAATCCAAAGATTACAAAGAGCACACATAATTCTAAAAATTATAGATAGTCCCCTATTAGATCCACAAATTATAAAAACTCGCTAGAAACGTTTATAAATTAAATTAAATATGTATTTTAGATAGCCACAACTTGGTGTATTTTAGATTTTATGCGACAAGAGAAACATTTATAAATTAAATATGTAAAATGCACTCTCTTTCATTATATTGTAAACTGAGTAGTTATGATTAAACACAAGTGAGTATCCCTCTTCAGATGTACAAGAACTTGAATGATTTACGTGAAGTGGTCACCACTAAAAGTATACCAATGAGAGGATAAGGTACAATAAATACATACTAGTCACACATGTGAGCATAGGTTTTATATAAATGTAAAAGTTTCAATGTGGATGCGTACTTGGCAATAGCTCAATATTTGTTCTTTGAAGACTCTTACATCTAAATAAAATGTTAAAGAGGTAATTTACCATTTTGATGACCTAGGTAATCTTACTTTTCTACATAATACCCTTGCGATGGCAGGCACAAGATACGCGGGTCAGATTTACACCGCCTTAATAGGCGGAATAGTTAACATGTCATTTTGACAGGCTAATTAACCTTAACCTTAATACACAGGTCAACAAATCCCTCAATAAAAAAATACATACTTGGCGAGTTAGTGAAGGGTTAAACCCCTTTAACCCCTACACTGAACCCTTGCCGAACGTGGGCTAGGCGACTAATATCGAAAAAAACCCTTTATTTTTCAATAAATTTTTATCAACTTTCTCTTTGAAATTGGTAGATATTGTCAGGATCTACTAACAAGGGATATGTTTGAGTTGTCACCAACTGTCTTTAGTTATCCATTTTAATGGTGGGGGTTCACATATCTCAAAAATTCTTCAATAATCCTTGTAGCAGCCCCATAACCTAATAAGGACTTCCCCTGTCACAACAACATCACTTGTAGTATATCAGACATGTTCTTTGTTGTTTAAGCTGTCACATCTCATTTCTGAAATACCACTTATAATTAAATGTTAACAATATTCTTCGACATATTCAGGTTACCCGAACACTTAATTTGGGCTCTCGTATTCGTGTCAAACACTTCCAGGATCTATGTTTGTGTTGGACACTTCTTGTACACTTCTTGATTATCTTATATACATTTTTTTCAGAAGCTAGTCAATTATATAATATGTTTAGTTTAAAACACTCGTGATACACTTCTTGAACAAATATCTTACACTTTACCTCAAATTTTGCAACTCGTTGGACTCGAGTTGGGCTTGTTTCAGCCCATATCCAATTTATAAGTGTGATTTTGAATGGTCATTTGGATATCTACTCAATTGTTTTTCAATTTATAATCTACTCAATAAAAGAAACATAAAAATATTATAATCTATGCAATAAAAGAAACATAAAAATATTATAGGAATTTTATTTCTAATAACATGTGAATGAAAAACAATATCAATCTCATATAAACTATTAATTTCAATGTGTATATAGTAGCCATGTCCTCAAATCCTATCTTTTATACTTTTGTCGTGTCCCATATCCATACCCGTGTCCGTGTTTGAACTTGCACCCGTACCCGTGCAACACTGATATTTACTGTTTCATGTTGCAGTTAAAATGTGCAATATGTTTATTTGGATTCTCCGAGTATCTTCTGAATTTATATTTTTGTTCTATTGTGAATTTTACTTTGCTTAAAAGCAGCTTTATAAGATTGCCCTTTTTTGGCCTATAACTGGGGCATCGAATATAAATGCAGTTTCCATAACAAATTTATCATCTGTAGATTCCTAGTCTGGGAGAATATGGAGAATTGTTATGGTCTATGAGCTTAAATTCAAACCCTGTGTAGTTGACCTATTAGGTTCAACGCTTTTTCTGCAGTTTTGTTAGCCTGACTTTTTCGCCGGAAAATACTGTCAATGCCAATGAGACGGTGCTCAATTTTCTTCGTTCCTTGCTTGTTCCATTTGTAGTGCAGAGGAAAACAACTACATCAGTTGACAGTAGACTTTAATGTCCTTGAACATTCATGTTTATTTTGGAATGACTCCTTGTTGATGAGAAAAGGCTTAGTCATGATGATGACAGCTTAAGCTGTGTCAATAGTCCTAGAACATCCTTGACACATCAGGGATTACTAGAAGTTAACAGGATAAACAATGGTTTAGTTGAGATGCTGCGAATGTCTTCGTGATTATATGAGATTTGTTCTTAATTTTGCTGCTCTACATATTCTTTAGGGAACATCTCTTGTATATCTTCTTTTTTGATGTGCAAACTCTATTACTTTATGTCTTTTTTTTTCCTGTTTCGGGCATGTTTATTGCTTCAAACAGTTTTCTAAAATCAAAAATTTCTTTTCTTTATCTTTCCTGGTTTTGCAATGAGAGTCGTACCCTGCAACTAGTGATTTTTTACTGCCTTTATAAGTGTGAACTTTGCAGTTCCTTGGTAAAAGCAGAATGTCACCGAGTCGAATATTGGATATTCTAGCGTTCACAGTCCACAATGACTCATCTTTATTTGAGCATTCTGGCAGTCTAGTTTTAAGCAACCATCATAGCTAGTTTAGTTTGGAGACTTCCTTTGGGGTTCTCTGATTTTCTTCGGCTATTTATAGCTGATTTATGCGTATTATCATTCCATAGTGATGATGCGTTGAATACTTGTGCAGGTTGTTTGATACTCTGGTGAGTTATATTAAAGCTCGAAGGAAATGGAACTAAGTTCAATAAAAGATGCATTTGACAGAGTTGCCAAGAGGCAAAAGCTGTCATCTTCCAGAACACAAGATGTGGTTGACAAAGTTGGACAGGAGATTGAATCTGTACTAATGAAAATGCTGTCAATTGATAATGCTACTGACTCTGCCGGTCAGAAATCGCTGTTTATAGAACTGAGTAGTAAACTGAAGGAGATTGCTCCCATGGAGCAATTGGAAGGATCTCAGAAGGAGCTTAACATTGCACTCAGCAAGTACACTAAATTCCTCGAAAAACATTTCAATCCAGACATATCAAAGGCATATAGACATGTTGATTTTGACGTTTCCATGATTAATGAGATACTTGCAACTCACTGCTACAGGCAAGGTCTGTTTGATCTTGGTGACTGCTTTCTACATGAGGCTGCAAATGAGCCTTCAGCCACTGCAGCTATTGCTCCCCTGAAGCAATCATTCTTGGAGATGTACAAAATTCTTGGTGAGATGAAGGGTGAGAATCTTGAACCTGCCTTAAAATGGGCTACTGCACAAAGCAAGCGTCTATTGCAGAATGGATCAAACCTTGAACTGAAACTTCACCAGTTGCAGTTTGTGGAGATGCTGAAGAAGGGTAGCAGAACCGAGGCTCTGAATTATGCACGGAAATACCTGGCACCGTTTGCTTCTATACACAGGGTTGAGATCCAAAAACTCATGGCCTGTCTCTTGTGGGCAGGTCATCTGGATCAATCACCTTATGGTAGTGATGATTTCATTTCCCTGTCGGCAACTTATTGTGACAAGATAACCAAAGAGCTCACTCAGCAATTCTGCAGTTTGTTGGGCCAGTCGTATGAGAGTCCTTTAACCATGGCAATAACTGCTGGATTCCAGGGATTGCCAACTTTACTAAAGCTTGCAAGTGTGACGGCTGTTACTAAGAAGCACGAGTGGCAGTCTATGAAGCAACTTCCAGTACCTGTAGATCTTGGAAGGGAGTTCCAGTTTCATTCAATCTTTGTATGTCCAGTTATTCGGGAGCAAGGAAGTGAGGAGAACCCACCTATGTTGATGCCTTGTGGGCATGTATTGTCCAAGCAGTCCATAGTTAAGTTATCCAAAAACAGCAGTCGGCCTTTTAAGTGCCCGTTCTGCCCGTTGGAAGCCAATGTTGCCCAGTGCAGGCAGCTCCATTTTTAGTTATGAACTTTGGAAGGGGAATTTTGAAGAAAAATCCTATAGAAGGCCCTCTATAGAATATCATAGCAGGAGGTATAAGAGAGTGAATACTAGCGTATCAGTGCAATGACTGTCAGTGTAGTTACAACTGCAATACTAAACAGTAGCGATTGCCCAGATTGATCTATCTCATAATCTCTTTCCTCTTTATCGATATAATTTTCCCTCTGTAGGATTCTTTTGTTTGTAATGATGTAAATTTGACACACGATGGTAAGCACCTGCAGCCGTCTGGATGCGCATAGACTGGCTGTTGCTGTGTTAAGGTGGAAAAGGATTACTTGTTTTTTCCCCTCTCTCTCTTTTATTGAGAAAAGCTTGTTTGTTTGAGCAAACTCTTGAAACTCATCCAAATGTGGAGTTGACAGTCTTTGTGTTAGGCAAGTGTAAATTTCCTTCTCTTAACTATGTTGTTTCTATGTTCAAGTGGCGATCTGTTCTTTTATATTTATCAAAATATATTTGTGAAGCCGAATGCGTTTGAGGTTGTTTGGGATTTTGACCGACTGTTAGCTGCTGTCAATCAATGTTGTTGCTCGCTCATTTTGCTGAAGAATTCGTGATCGTCCTTACCAGAAATACTTCTTTTGATCTTCATGAATGGAGAAAATTGTTATCGTAGGAGCATATATTCCGTTGAGTACAAACTTTATTATATGGAATACATTTTAAAGATAAGATTATGAAATAAGATATATGGAATATAGATAATAAGACTAATATTATGTGGAATAACATGTCTTCTTGTATTAGGAAAGTGGCTGAAAATATACTAGGAACATCTAAAGGTTGTAGATTGAACAATAAGGAGAGTTGATGGTGGAATGAAAGTGTACAAAAGGATATTAGAGAGACGAAAACTTTATATAAAGAGTGGCAAAAGTATAGGCGTAAGTAAATCTTAGAAAAATATAAACTAGTAAGGAAGGAAGCAAAAAGAGCTGTTAGTGAGAATAAATACAAAGCTCATGAAAAAATTTATAAGATTTTATAAGAAACTAGAAATCTAAAGAGGGAGGGATATATATATATATATATATATATATATATATATATATATATATATATGGCTTGCTTAGATTAGAGAAAAGAAGAGTAGAGATTTGAATAATATTGGGTATATCCTAGGACGTGGGGGTACTTGTGATATTTCTGATTGGGACGCATTTTATTTAATAGTTTTCTCGATGTTAAATACCATTGGATGGGTCACTTTTTATTGGCATTGGAAACACATCACATTATGGCAGGGTAACGTTTCAAAGTTTAATGAATCTTCCACTTATTTGATGGGGACGGCTAAGAGATTATCTATGGTTAAACTCTTCATAACTTATCAATGGATATAATCCTTTTGGTATGAATATTTTATTGGTATGGGTGTGGATGTTTTTATTTGGACATCTTGTTTGGGCTACTGTATTTATGTTCTTAATTTCCTGGCGTGGATATTGGCAGGAATTAATTGAAACTTTAGCATGGGCTCATGAACGCACGCCTTTGGCTAATTTGATTCGATGGAGAGATACCTAATATTATTCAAATTTGTACTCTTCTTTTCTCTTATCTAAGCAAGCTATATATATATATATATATATATATATATATATAATCAGAGAAAAGAAGAGTAGAGATTTGAATAATATTAGGTACATTAAAAGTGAGAATCAAAGAGTTATAGTGACCAACGAGGAAATAAAAGAGAGGTGGAGGAGTTATTTCTATCAATTGTATAATGATAACCGAACAAGTGAGCAAAATAGGGATTTTGACCGTATAGTGAATGATAGGAACTATATATATTGTTGAAAAATTAGGATTATCGATGTTTAAGATGCTCTAAAGAAAATGAAAAGTGGAAGAGCCGTAGGACCAGACGATATCTCTATTGAAGTTTGGAAATATATTGGAGATATAGGCTTAGGATAGTTAACTAAACTATTTAATAAGATTATCATGACGAAAAAATGCTGGATGAGTGGAGGATTAGTACTTTGATACCGATATATAAGAATAAAGGGGATATATAAAATTGTTCAAATTATCAGTGTATAAAACTCATGAGTCATACTATGAAACTTTGGGTGAGGGTAATTGTGCAAGAACTAAGAAAAGAGCAAAGTATGTCTGAAAATCAATTTGGTTTTATGTCTGGGAGATCAACTATGGAACCTATACATATTTTGAGATAGTTGAAGGAGAGATATAGAGAGAAGAGAAAGGATCTAAATATGGCTTTTATTGATCTAGAAAAAGCTTATGATAGAGTGCCTAGAGACTAGAGAAGTAATGTGGTTGGTGTTAGAAAAGAAACATGTATCTAGTATATATGTTGATGTTGTTGGGTCTTTTTGTTTTGATGATAATTAACAAATAATTTATAACTAATGTTGTTTGTCTAGTGTTTGTGTTTTGTATTTATTCTAGGCAAACAATATGTTGGATGATAGATGGAATCAAGCATTCATGATCAAATCAAATGAAGGTTGGCGGAATAGTGGTTGAAGCATTATAATTTAAGTTAAAGATCCAAGTTCAAGCTTCATCCGCAAATTTACCAAGAAGAGCTTCAATGAAGATCTATCAAGCTTGGGTATATTTAGTTTAGGCTTTATATTATGTGTGTTGATACTTTAAGCTCAATCATATACACACATACAT
>BQKN01062953.1:3018-20254 GCA_022839385.1 Asparagus kiusianus
CCCCCTATATTAATTAGTCCCTCTAGTTAGTAGCAGGTCGAAAGGTTTGGGGGACTGATTTCGGAGCACTTAATTTGGGGGATTGATTTCAAAATAAAAAGATTCTGGGGACTAATTTCAAAATATGAAAGATGTTGGGTACTAATACCCAAAAAAAACCCCAGAATGTTAGTACTGAGTCTCATGATTTGTGGTTGCAAGCGATAGTGATGGATCAGCATGTTTATATACCTGTGGTTGTCTAATGCAAAGCAAAGGTGGGGACATGTTTGAAAATTCAACAAAATTTAACTTTGATATCCTAAACTTAACAAAAATATAAACTTTCATATCCCAAATTTCAACAAAAACTCAAGTTAGGGGGTACAAAAGTTGATTCTATTAATGTTGAACTTTAGGATGGTTTTTAGGCAAAAAGAATTATAGCGTATTGAAACTAAATTCTCTTGAATTTGGGATATTTTATAGGCAATAAAATATGTAGGGTAGCAGAGGGAAAAAACAAGGTTAACTTTGAAGTATGTATGTGTAAATTATCATATATAGAAAGGTTTGTGAAAGGCTACACCTGCGGTATCATGGTCTACAATTTTTTAAAAAAATTATGGTGTGCTTGGGAGATGACTAAGGGAAGGGAAATTTTTTTCCCTTCCTTCCCTTCCCCTTCTTTACCCACCAATTTGGGGGGGTAAGATTTTAATTCAAATTTCCCCCTCATTTCCCTCCTCTACCCTTCTAAATGGAACTCCCAAACAAAAATAAACCAAAATTTTCCTTCCCCTTCCCTTCTCTACCCTCCATCCAAACATGGTAAGGGTAGGAAGATAAATTTATTCATATCCAAACTGAGAAAGAAAAAAAAGGGATACATGGCATTAATGTGTAGCGAGTGGCTATCGGCAGTCACTTTAAGCAACTGCCGCTGGCAATCCTCATCAGTTAAACATGGTTGGGTTAGCTCTTAACCACAGATTAGTAATCACCAAGCTACCCTTACTAAGTAAACAACCCTCCCCCTAACAAAAAAACACACACCCCCCAAAAATATAAATAAATAAATAAATACAAGCATATCGGATGCAGACACGCGTGCGACATGCGTTTGACACGCGTCGGACACGCGGTCAACGTCGCCGACACAGTCAACGTTGCCGACTCGCTCCCGACACGCTCTCGACACGCTGTTTTGTTCTCGACACGGCTGAGAGGGCAAAAAAAAGAGAATTTGTAAACTCAAAATCCGAAAGCCAAAGCCAAAGCCAAAGCCAAACCCTAACCCTAGTTTTCACTTTTCACTCACTCGATCGGCTCGTCTCTCTCTCGATCCCGACTGAAAAGAAAACGTCGTGATCTCTCTCGATCGTCCTCGTCGTCATCGTCGTCCTCTCAGCAAATCGTCTTCGTCGTCATCCTCGTCAGCTAGGTCAATCTCTCGATCTCTCTCTCTGATTCTTCGTCTCTCTCTCCCTCGATCTCTCTCTCTCTCAGTCTCTCTCTCCGATCTCTCGATCTCTCTCAGTCTCTCTCTTGATCTCTCTCTCTCTCCCCGATCTCTTCCTCTCTCAGTTGTTTTTCTATTTTATTGGTTCTCTTCCTCTCTCTCAGTTGCTTTTCTCTCTCTCTCTTTCTATTTTTACTGTTTTTTATTTTAATTTATCTAGTCAATGAACTTGGTTATATTTAACCTGCAATATTTAAAACTTTTGGCATTTGAAATGTTTAAAAGTTGTGCCATTATCCTTACAAATGGAAGCAGTATGTATAAAAATGTGAGAATAACATAAAAATGAGAACTAGATTTACTTTTCCATTATTCATACTATGTCCTGTCATTCTTTTTGCAATATTAGTAACTTAGTATTTTGTAACCATGGAACTAGTTGCAACTTGAACTTTATTCTCTTGTATTTTTATATGCTCAAGATGAAAATAGTGAAAATTAAAATTTGGTATTATCTTCAAATCAGTTACATAACTTACATTTGTCATTGATAATACAACATAAAAATTGATCTATTTTTCTATATGTTCATATTTTCTTTCTTGTCTTCTTTAACATTATTGTCTTCAATTCTCCAAGAGATCATTGTCATCCCGACGTCTTAATTCACACCTACAACACACACTTTCCTTTAGTTTCTTATTTATAATCTCCACTTTACATAACAAAAAAAATATGAAAATGTAATAGGAATTTAATTCAATATTGATCTATATATAATAATAATATTAAAAAAATTAGTCGTGTCACCGTGTCCTATTTTTTTGAGGTTTGCCGTGTCGTGTCGTGTCTGTGTCGCCGTGTTCGTGTCTGTGCTTCATAGAATACAAGACATCAGTTTTCCTAATCTTTAGCTCCCGCTTCATCTTCTGAGAAAGGGAAAAATAATTTCCCTTCCCAGAGGCCCCAAAATAACACCAAAATCATTCTCTCTTCCTAAATCAGGTTTGTGTTTTTATTGAAAAAAGGAATAACTGGTGTTCCATCCCCAAAAGTTATAGTTGAAGGAATATTCCCTCTAGTTCAAAAGGGTGCTAATCAGGGGGTCTAATCTCATACAACTTATATATCTAGGGTGGCTAAGAGCAATTTCAGTGATTTGGGGGACTAATTTCATACAACTTATATGATTTGGGGACCTAATAGCAATTTCAATGAGTTGGGGGACTAATCTCAAAATATGAAATATTTGAGGGAGTAACATCAATATCCCTGTCACAAATTGCTTTGAATGGATGTCTTGAAAGTTCTTGTGACTACATTAGTTGTGAAATTATAATGTTTGTTTAGTTGTTTTTTTAATTGTAAACTGTTGAGGCGTTCCTTTCTACAAACTGTTTTTATCTATTTTACTTTATTTTTCTTGCACAGGATCTTGTTTTGCGCTTGGGAATCCACAGGAAACTAAATCGTCATAGAGGCTGCGTGAACACTGTAAGCTTCAATGCAGATGGTGATACTCTAGTGTCAGGATCTGATGATAGAATGGTGATCTTGTGGGATTGGAACACTGGGAAGGTTAAGCTATCATTCCATTCTTGCCACTCAAATAATATTTTTCAAGCACGATTTATGCCTGATACTAATGATCGGACCCTTGTCACATGTGCTGCTGATGGGGAGGTATATACTGATTGATTTACATATGCTGTTCTTAGATCTTTCTAATGCTGTGTTTGCAAGTTGATATTCTAATAAAGCAAAAAGGTCACTTGCAGATAGACCCCATATAGTTCTATTGGTGCGGATAGACCTTGTACTATTTGCCCAAGTGCGGATAGACACGCTGTCCATTTCTTTTTTACTCATAAAAGAGGCAAGTAAGTTTGCTCAGGGGTTCTATTCACACCAATTGAACTACAAGGGGTCTATTTGCAATTGGGCAATAGCGTACGGGGGTCTAACCGCAATTAACCCAACGAAAATTTAACAGCCTGCTTTATAAATTATGCGACCAGGTGAGACTTGCTCAGATACGAGAAGCTGGACATGTGGCTACTAAAATGCTAGCGCAGCATGAAGGCCAAGCTCATAAGTTGGCAATCGAACCGGGAAATCCTCATATATTTTATAGCTGTGGAGAAGATGGTTTGGTTCAGCGTGTAGGTACTTCTGTGTGGTTGCATCTTTCAACCTACTTATACGTTTTCGTTAACCTTATTATTCTCTCCTGCAGTTTGACCTCAGAACAGAATCCGCTACGGAACTCTTTGTATGCAAATCCTTTCAAGATAAATCATCCTACATGCCTATTGTTCATCTAAATGCTATAGTGATAGATCCAAGGGATAGCAATAACTTTGCAATTGCAGGATCAGATGAGTATGCTCGGCTTTATGACATTCGCAAGTACAAAGGGAACGGGTCAACTGACTTTGGTCAGCCCGTTGACTGCTTCTGCCCTCAGCATTTGATCGGTCATAATCAAATTGGGATTACAGGATTGGCATTCTCGGATAAAAGTGAACTTCTTTCCTCCTATAATGATGAGTTTATTTATCTCTTCTCCAAGGACCAAGGTCTTGGACCCTATCCAGCGCTATCACATGCCAAGGATGCTGAATCGTTGCCCAGGGTTTTTAAGGGGCATCGCAACTGTGATACAGTCAAAGGGGTGAACTTTTATGGTCCCAATTGTGAGTATGTGGTTAGTGGATCAGACTGTGGCCGAATATTTATCTGGAGGAAGAAGGATGGGGAGCTCTTACGTGCGATGGAAGGAGATAAACATGTGGTTAATTGTATTGAACCTCACCCTTATACCACAGCAATTGCAAGTAGTGGTATCGAGAATGACATCAAAATATGGACTCCCAATGCCATCGAGCGGGCACAACCGGTCAATATGGATGAGGTATGTAACTTTTGGCTACCCAGTTTTGTTTTTGGTATATTTAGGTATTAGTCCCTCAAATCTTCCATAACTTCATATTAGTCCCTCGAGTCTTTGAAATTGCTTCTAGTCCTGCAAATCCAAGGGGCCTTGCAATTTAGTCCGGCAATGATAAGAATACCACTCAGTTTATGTTCCTTCCCTTCAAAAATAATTAGTTGAAGGGTACCTTGGTCATTAGGGAAAGCCCCCTAGGATTTGAGGGACATATGAGTAATTTCAAGGAGTTGTGGGAGTAATATGGAGTTGTTGAAGATTTGAGGGACTAATACTAACCCTTTTGTTTTTCCATGGTTTCTAGTTTCGAAGTGCTGCTACCATTCGGTTGTTTATAGCGGTAATTTGGACATATAATTTAATTTGCTTTTGCTCGTATATAATTCGACTAGATATTGGCAAGAAGATACTACTTTTTTACTTGTAACCTTTTAGGGAGAATATTCATATAATTTAAGAAATCAATATTTTCTTATAAACTTGCAAGCAGGATATTGAATCGGATCATGCAAAAATCAACATGGATCATTCAATCTGAGAACCCTCCTTGCAATTCATGCCTGCAACCTTTAAAATGAGGTCTTAATTTGAGTGTTGTGTTGGCTTATATCTTTGCTTTTGTTTTTCATAAATATGTATGTTTTTGCTAACAGGGTAATTAGGTTCATGGGTTGGAAGTATGACTCATAGTGGTTAACAGTATAAACCCATTCTACAGATGGTTAACAGTATAAACCATTCTACAGATGGTTAACAGTATAAACCCATTCTACAGATGGTTAACAGTATAAACCCATTCTACAGATGGTTAACAGGGTAATTAGGTTCATGGGTTGGAAGTATGACTCATAGTGGTCAACAGTATAAACCCATTCTACAGATGGTTAAACACCTTGGTGCTTCTGTGAAAGAAAATGCATCAGCTCATTACACAATTTTTATTCAGAAGTTATTAATATCAACTGCTTTCCTAATTTTATTTGTTGTAACAATCTCAAATATAACCAAAAGTTAAACATACAATTTTTTTATTTCGAATGAGCAAAATTGACCTGCATGTTCGCTGCAGCATTTGTGTAAGAAAATTCAAAATTTTAATAAGTTAAAACATTTGGTTTTAAAATGCACAATATATCAAACTATTAGAACACAAATATAACAAAGTTATAATGAAATATACATATATCAAACTATTAGAACAAAAATATAGCAAAGTTATAACAAAATGTACCAACTTATACATTATACTAAACTCTAGAAAGACAAAGTGAATTTAAAAATAATCCGGTAAAGTATTTTGGATTTAAGAGTGATTTTGCAAGTGGGTGGGTTTAGGAATAACTAGTGATAAAATCTTGGGCTTATAGACATAAATCCCTTTTCTGAATGATGCTACCATTAAAAAATAAATAAAATGACAAGCATTTTGTTAAAATATATACCATGCAAATAACTACTCATAACAAAAAAGCTAAAATAAAAAAATAGCAAGCTACATCATTTATTAAGTAGTTGTTATATGAGGTGAATTTAAAATTAATTTTTTTCAAGTATTTGGGTCTAAAATTTGATTTTAGAAGTGAATGTGTTTAAAAATAGTTGTTGATAAAATTTGGGTATATAGGTAAAAGAACCTTGTTTCAAAGTGTGTGAGTTTAAAAATAAATGTGGTAAAAGTAAAACTTAGGTTTGTAGGGGAAAAAATTCATATATAGTTCGCCATGTCGCGCAAGTGTTAAAAACGAAAATGATCTTTGTCTCGCGGGATGGCATCACGCGGCCATCTCGCGTGAGACAACAGGGGGGGTGGCCCCCACAGCTGCTGTGGGGGCCACCCCCCTGTTGTCTCACGCGAGATGGCCGCGTGATGCCATCCCGCGAGACAAATAGAAGAGCCCTGTTAAAAATGGCAAAACATTAATGTTTATGATGAAGTTTTCCTTGGTCTAAAAGTAACTTTGGAAGCGAGTGAGTTAACTTTGAGTATATTAGCAAAAAATACCTTGGGAAGTATGTAAGTTCAAAAGTTTATGGGGTGAAAATTCTAATGGGATATATTAATTCGAAGAGTGACTTTAAAAGTGGATGACTTTAAAAATAAACGAGATCAAACTTTGGGTTTATAAGTAAAAAAGTTGTATTAGGCCAATTTAAAATTAGATGGGTTTTATTTTTGCACTCATAGAGGAAAAAGCAAAATACTGAAAATTTAGAAGCTCGAACTTGTGGTCTCTGGGACATATATGGAAGCTCTATATCGCCATTGCACATTCTTTTTAATAAACTAGCTCTTACATTGCTCTGTATATTAATTTATTAGAGAAAGCCTTCAACTATGCACTATTCATGATGCCGCAACTTTAGTTTGAAATAAGTCACAATAAATAATGATTTAAATATTTGATCTTAAAAAATCTTACACCTAACCACTTAGAGAAAAATATAGCAAGTTTCACCAAAAAAAACTGAAACTAAACTGTTTAAAAAACAAAATATGTCTTAATTTAATTTGACTAGATATCTTAGGTCTAAGAGTTATTTTGGAAGGGGGCGGGTTTTAAAATATATTGGGTTTTTTTTTGGGATTTTTTTGGGGGAGGGGTCGGGGTGGTGGGGGGCTTTGGTTTCTAGACAAATAATTCCTTGTGGAAACGGGTGAGTATAAAAATAAATAGGGATAGAACTTTGAGTTTACACGCAAAATTTCATTTACAGTTTGTGATGACGCAACATTAGTGTGAGAAAGCCAAATAAGTTTAGCAATTTGTTTAAAAATACGCCACATATCTACTCATTTTGAACTAAACATAGCAGATTACAACAATACAACAACTTAAAATAAGTTTGAGTCTAAGATTGTTTTGGAAGTTGGGTGTTTAAAAATAAATGGAGGCTGGTTCCATTGTCATAAAATCTTTTTCAGAAGTGGACAGGTTTAAAATATATAAGAACAGAACTTTGGGTTCATAGGCAAAAGATGTTGGATTTAATCTAATAAATCAATTGTGGGCACAATTCGGCTAAGAGAGAACCCTAAGGTTAGAAGATCATCAAAACCCGAATCAAAATTTCTACTATGGATTCAGGTATAAGATTCCGCTCTTTTGATTATTGTTTAATCTCTTTGAATTAATCATGGCTATATGGTTTTAAGATCTCAAGTTTTAGATCTAACAAGTGGTATCAGAGCCTTCTTGATTTGTTCTAAGAGATTAAGATTAAAATTGGGTTTTTTTTATCTTAAAAATCTTTGTTTTTGATTGAGATCTGTTCTCGGATGAACAGTATTTTGTTCGGATGAACAGTATTTTGAAATTTTCCGGATGAACAGTATTTTGAAAATTTTCGGATGAGCAGTATTTTGAAATTTTTCGGATGAACAGTACCTGAAAAATCGCTGGCGAACAGTAACTTTTGGGAATTTTTTGGGTTTTTTCTTTGATTTTTTCTTCAATTTCTTCCAATTCTGGATCTGTTTTGAAAATAAAAATCAAAGTTTTTTGGGTTTGTCGGCGGCGGTTTCAATTTGAAACCCTAATGGTTCGTACGTGCGTGAAACGTGGCGAACATTAAGGAGGTTGTTACCTCAAATGTTGGCGAAGCAGTAAGCTTCAAACGAACCTCGCGTTCGTTCAATTTTTTAACCGAGCTTCGCGCTCAACGAACCTCGCGTTCGTTCTAAAGTGAACATCGCGTTCAACTCAGGTGAGCGTCAAGCTCAATTTTAACGAACCTCGCGTTCGTTCTAAGGTGAACCTCGCGTTCAACTCAGGTGAGCGTCAAGCTCAATTTTAACGAACCTCGCGTTCGTTCTAAGGTGAACCTCGCGTTCAACTCAGGTGAGCGTCAAGCTCAATTTTAACGAACCTCGCGTTCGTGCTACAGTCGAACCTCGCGTTCGTACTTCAGTCGAACCTCGCGTTCATTTTTTAACGAACATCGCGTTCGTTCTCAAATCGAACCTCGCGTTCTTTTATCAAACGAACCTCGCGTTCGTTCACTTTCAGACGAACCTCGCGTTCGTGCTTAAGTGAGTCTCGTACTCAATACAGTCGAACCTCGCGTTCGAAATCAAGCGAACTTCGTGTTCACTATGGTTAAGCCTCGGTTTTTTCATGGGTCCACTTTGGTATACTTAATTTATTAAGTTATGGGCCCTAATTAAGCTATGAGACCCCAATTAAGTTTTTGGAAATTCAGTTGATTTAAATTTTGAATTTAAATCTAATTTGGTTTATAATCAATTATTTAATTCAAATATTATGACACTAAGGAACTAAGGTTGTCTCTCTTTCCAATTGTTTAATTGAAACAAGAAGTTGCCAAAGTAACCTCTCTTGTGTAGATTGTTCATGAGGAATGTGAGATGTTTGTGTGTATGCTTTCGTGTAAATATTTAATCGGCCCAAAGGAAGGTTAATATTTATTTAGACTGTATACACACCTGTGATGATAAGCGTGTGATAATTATAAGGTTTACATGTGAATAATGAATCGATCCAAAGATAGTTTCATTATTTGACATGAGTTATTGTCAATGTTTGATCATTGCAACAAGGTATCACTTACAAGTTAATATTACTGTCCAAAGACTTGATATTAATGTTGTGCCCGATATCTTGGATGGGGATTGTCATTATTTGAATTTTATTGATTATGGTTATTGATGTGAGCATCTTTTGTTTTATTTCAGCTAATGCATCTGCTGCAACAATTTCTGCTAACATCAACTCAATTCCCATGCTAAATGGGTCAAACTTCAAGGTTTGGAAAGAGAACATATTAATTGTTCTTGGCTGCATGGATCTTGACTATGCATTAAGAACTGAACAACCCCAACCTCTCAATGCGGATAGCACTCCTGGTGCAAAGAAGGAGCATGAGAAGTGGGAGCGTTCAAATCGCATGAGTCTTATGATCATTAAGCGCGGCGTTTCGGAAGCCTTCAGGGGCATAGAATCCGAAGGGATTACTAAGGCTAAAGATTTCCTTGCCGAAATTGAAAAGCGTTTTGCGAAAAACGATAAGGTAGAAACAAGCACGCTTTTAGCTCGCTTGATTTCGATGAAGTATAAGGGCAAAGGAAACATCAGGGAGTACATTATGGAAATGTCTCATATTGCTTCAAAACTTAAGGTTCTTAAACTCGATCTTTGTGATGAGTTATTAGTGCATCTGGTTCTGTTGTCTCTTCCTGCACAGTTTAATCAATTTAAGATCAGTTATAACTGTCAAAAGAAGAAATGGACTCTAAATGAGCTCATTTCATACTGTGTGCAAGAAGAAGACAGGTTGAAGCAAGATAAGACAGAAAGTGCTCATTTGGCCTATGCCTCTAAGGATAAGGGCAAGAAAAGAAAGAATGATAAGGAAGCTGCTAAGGGTCCAGTTGAGAAGAAACAACATAAGGATAATCAGGGTTGTTTCTTCTGTAAGAAGCCTGGACATGTAAAGAAGGACTGTACAAAATATCACGCCTGGCGTGATAATAAGGGTACGTTCCTTACTTTGGTCTGTTCTGAAGTTAATTTAGCTTCAGTACCTAGAAACACTTGATGGTTAGACTCTGGTGCTACTACTCACATAAGTGTTTCTATGCAGGGTTGCCTGACCTATCGAAAGCCAAGTGATGTTGAAAGACACATCTTTGTGAGCGACGGTCAATCGGTAGATGTGGAAGCAATTGGGCATTTTAGGTTGCTATTAGGAACTGGTTCTTATTTGGATTTAAAAGATACTTTTGTAGTACCGTCTTTTAGACGGAATTTGATTTCAGTTTCTGTATTGGACAAATCAGGTTATTCTTGTTCATTTGGAAACAATCAATTCAGTTTATCTTTTAATTCAAATGTTGTGGGAACCGGTTATTTAAGTACTTATGACAACCTATATTTGCTTGATACAATTGCTTCTTATAATGAAACTTTGCATGCAGAATCGCGTGGTACTAAGCGTAAATTAAATAAGGAAAATTCGGCGTCATTATGGCATAAGCGCTTGGGTCATATCTCAAAAGGTAGAGTTGAGCGTCTTGTGTCTGATGGCATTTTGGATTCCCTTGATTTTTCGGACTTCGACGTATGTGTTGAATGTATCAAGGGAAAACAGACCAAAGTTAAGAGATTAGGTGCCAACAGATCTTCGGATGTCTTAGAATTGATACATACGGATATTTGTGGGCCATTCCCTACGGAATCCTGGAATGGTTAATAATATTTTATATCATTCATAGACGATTACTCACGTTATGGGCACCTATATCTCATTCATGAAAAATCTGAGTCTCTGGACATGTTCAAAACCTATAAAGGTGAAGTTGAGAATCAACTCAACCGAAGAATTAAAACCGTTAGATCTGATCGTGGTGGTGAGTACTACGGCAGATATGATGGTTCAGATGAACAACGTCCAGGACCATTTGCTAGATACCTAGAGGAATGCGGTATCGTCCCACAGTACACCCTGCCGGGTTCACCTAGCATGAATGGTGTAGCTGAAAGACGAAACAGGACTCTTAAGGATATGGTAAGAAGTATGATTGCTCATTCTTCTTTACCAGAGTCACTCTGGGGAGAAGCACTTAAGACAGCAGCTTACATTCTGAATAGAGTACCAAGTAAAGCAGTTGCTAAAACACCTTATGAGCTTTGGACTGGTCGAAAGCCCAGTTTAAAGCATTTACATATTTGGGGATGTCCAGCTGAGGCAAGGCCTTATAGGCCAAATGAAAAGAAATTGGACTCCAAAACAGTTAGCAGTTACTTTATTGGGTACTCTGAACGCTCTAGGGGCTATAAGTTTTATGATCCCACACTAAGGAATATTTTTGAGACGGGAACAGCAACATTTTTTGAGGATGTTGAGTTTGGGGGGAGAAATAAGGTTAGAGACATTGCTTTTGAGGAGGAATTGGCTTCAGATCCAATCCATATAGTTACTTTTGACAATATTCAGGTTCCCATACCTGTTGTTGCTCAAGAAGTAAATCCGGAACCTCAAGATGACAATGTTGTACAACTCCCTGTTCCAGAAGAACAAACTCAACAACCTCAAGAACCAGTGCCATTAAGGAGATCCATGAGAGAAAGGAGAAATGCTATTCCGGATGATTATATTGTATTTCTCCAAGAACATGAGGAAAGTAGTGGAATGTTGGAAGATGATCCAATCAACTTCCTTCAGGCCATGAAAAGTTCTAACTCTCAACAGTGGATTGATGCCATGAATGAAGAGTACAAGTCTATGCAAGACAATAAGGTTTGGGAACTTGTCCCATTACCAGAAGGTGCAAAACCAATTGGTTGTAAATGGATTTTTAAAACCAAGCGGGATACAAACGGTAATGTGGAGAGGTATAAGGCACGTCTTGTGGCTAAAGGCTATACTCAAAAGGAAGGCATTGATTATACAGAGACTTTCTCTCCGGTTTCATCGAAAGACTCATTCAGAATAATCATGGCACTTGTTGCTCATTATGATCTTGAGTTACATCAGATGGATGTTAAGACTGCATTTCTCAATGGCGACATTGATGAGATGATTTATATGGTGCAACCAGAAAACTTTGTGTCCGGAGACCCAAAGAATATGGTCTGTAAATTAAGGAAATCCATCTATGGACTCAAGCAAGCTCCTCGTCAATCGTATCACAAGTTTCAACAAATAATTATCTCGTTCGGTTTTGAGATGAACATTGTTGATGACTGTGTATATCACAAGTTCAGTGGGAGTAAGTATATCTTTCTGGTTCTGTATGTCGATGACATATTGCTTGCCACTAATGATATAGGCATGTTGCACGAAACCAAGAGATTTCTATCAAAGAATTTTGAGATGAAAGATCTTGGGGACGTCTCTTTTATATTAGGGATCCAGATACATCGAGATCGCTCTCGGGGTATTCTTGAATTATCACAAAAGAGCTATATCGATAAGGTACTTAAAAGGTTTGGCATGCAAGACTGCAGACCAGGAGATACCCATGTTGCTAAAGGAGACAAGTTTAGTCTCAATCAGTGCCCTAAAGGTAACCTTGAAATTCAGGAAATGCAGAAGATTTCTTATGCTTCGGCTGTAGGAAGTCTAATGTATGCTCAGGTATGTACGCGTCCGGATATTGCGTACATTGTTGGGATGTTAGGCAGATACTTAAGCAACCCTGGTATGGATCATTGGATAGCAGTCAAAAGGGTTATGAGGTATCTTCAGAAAACAAAAGGTTACATGCTCACATACAGAAAATCAGAAAATTTGGAGGTCATTGGATATTCGGATTCTGATTTTGCTGGATGCCAAGATAGCAGAAAGTCTACATCAGGCTACATTTATATGTTAGCAGGAGGAGCTATATCATGGAAAAGTGTCAAACAGACACTAGTAGCTTCCTCAACTATGGCAGCAGAATTTGTAGCTTGCTATGAGACATCCAATCAGGGAATATGGCTGCGAAATTTTGTCACGGGACTGCGCATTTTGGAAAATATTGAAAGACCACTAAGGTTATATTGTGATAATAAATCTGCAGTAATGTATTCAAATAACAACAGGAGCTCAATTAAGTCAAAACATATTGACATTAAGTTCATGGTTGTGAAAGAAAGGGTACAGAGTGGACAGATATATCCATAGAGCACATTGGGACAAACTCCATGATAGCTGATCCTTTTACTAAGGGATTGCCACCTAAGGTCTTTCATGAGCATACTGCTCATATGGGTGTGGTAATATTTGAGGATATTATGATTTAGTGGGAGTTTGTAATTGTGGTGCTTTATGTTTGGTTGTATTGTCTGATCAGAATAAAGTATTCAGTTAAGACACTCTGTTACATTATGTTTGGTTTTGACCTCATTAAGGAGGACCAGTTGAAAATAGACATGTACTGATCACATTGCATGTAATTTTCATGCTGCACATCCATGATTGATCTATGTCGTTTGATTGTATTGGTATATGTGACCATTGATGGGTCGAGTCACGATAAATGTGACGAAGGCCGCTTTGATCCTATATTGATATAGTCAATGGACCAGATTGTTCGGAAATACCTTTTCAGTGATAGCAATTTTGAGCTCATAAGGTTATACACAATTTAAGGAATCATATGGTGCCCAAGTGGGAGATTGTTGGATTTAATCTAATAAATCAATTGTGGGCACATATGATTAATCATTGTGTATTGCTATCTTTTAGGATAACCCACTAAAGTGATCAATTAAGTTGGGTTAATGGGTATTTAAATAAGTCATAGAGTTATATGTGCAGATACCAGGTTGTAATTGTGATTTATTGAGGGGCTAAATTACAAAAGTACAACATCTATAAATAAGGGGTTATGGTCTCTAACCTAGGGTTACAACTTCTCTAATCTCTTCACCCCCATCTCAAGAGAGAAATTTGGCTAAGAGAGAACCCTAAGGTTAGAAGATCATCAAAACCCAAATCAAGATTTCTACTATGGATTCAGGTATAAGCTTCCGCTCATCTCTTTGAATTAATCATGGCTATATGGTTTTAAGATCTCAAGTTTTAGATCTAACAAAAGACTCTTTGAAAATTGGTGAGCTAAAAAATAAATTTGGGTAAAACTTGGTTTACGAGCCAAAAACCTAGTTAAACTTTGGAACTGAGTGGGTTTAAAAATTAACGTGGGTAAAGCTTTGAGTCTATATCCAACCTTGGAAGCAGATGGGCTCAAAAGTAAATTGGGGTGAAACTTTGGGTTTAGTTGTCAAAAGTAAAAATTTATTGAACTTTGGGTTTATGGCAAATAACCATAGAACATAGTAAAACTTTAGAACTTCGTGGGATTAAAAACTGCTATGGGTAAAGCTTTGGGTTTACAAACAAAAATCCAACCTTAGAAGTAAGTTGGCTTAATAGTAAATTGGGATAAATTTCGGGTTTAGTTGTAGAAGGAAAAATTTACAAAATATCTGACTTTGGCACAAGTCGAACCCTATGCCCTCCTCTTTCCCTTCAGAGGCTCATACCGTTGGACCATTTGTTTTCTAGCAATTATTACACATTTCTATATGACAGAATTAAGGGAGATGAACTGTAGCTAAGCATTGCTTATCCCCATTAACTTTAGTATATAGTATATATATATGTAATGATGCAAAAACAACACCATCTTTTGCATCATCGGATTTGTGGAAACAAAGAATACAACTTCTTGTTTTAAAAATTTACACTCACAATCAAACATAAACGATATCTGCATGTATATATTTTTGCAGACTTTAGAAGCCCTAACGTACATAAACTTTACTGTTATAAATAGCGGTAAATAGCCCCGCAATAGCTGCGCTAATAGTTTTAGCGGTCCCTTCCCACGACGCTATCGCCCGCTACGCTATCGCACAATAGCGATGACATATTGTGGAATATGTTTGTTCGTAAAAGAGGTCAATAGTGTGTCATAACGGTAAATAGTGAGCGATTGCATTCAAAATTTATTTTTTGACTGCTATTTAAAAGCGGTTTGGGGCTTATTTTTTTTAAAATTAAACTCAACCCTTGACAATTGTATTTTACCGTCTCCTGTGATTTTCAGCATACTCTCGTCACCTCTCATAGCTTCTGGCACCTACCTTGATATTTCGTCTTACATCCTTCACCGTGAGCTCCTCTTAGGGCAGTCATGTCACCGCTAAGCTCTTCTTCTCGAAGACAATGACTTTTTGACTCCTCCAGTCATATTCGGTATTACGTGATGGTTACATGTCTATTTCATGTTTAGGATCTCTTTAAATCATCCAATATGTACTTTTAGATTTCTTAGATTTTTCTTTAATTTTTTTTTTAGTATTTATACATATCTAAATTAGACCGCTATTTGGCTTCGTTTTTTACCGCTATTTTGCCGCAATAGCCCGAAATAGCATTAGCGATGCCTCACCGCTACGCGACGCTATCCGCTATCGATAACCTTGATAAACTTTATATCTTAAGTACAATGTATTGTGAAAAACAAGTTCACGCTGTTCCCATGTATCTAGATCTTAGAATATGGAACTGAGACGATGTCTTCCTTTTCACCCTCACATCTGTATCCATAGATCATAGTAGAAAATCCTCCAGGAATGTTTGCCTTCGAAGGCTTTTTAGGTTCCTGTCACACGCTTGATACAACTTAAAAAGAAAAAGAAATTCAATGTCTAAGTGTCTTCAACCTTCTTTTTCTAGAGACTCACCATTAACATTTGCATTGTTTCGATGAATAGGCGACGAATGGGAGTCCAACCTCTGATCCTTTGAGAACTTTGAAAATATGACACTGACCTGACGATACTTGGTTTATAATTGCCTTTTAATGCTCGTAAAGTTGATGATGTAGTCCCTCTCTTCTACTTTTTATTTTTAAATTTAACAATCTGATAAATATGCATTTGTTCCAGAAATCCTAAAAACAAAATCTGCAACTATAATTTCACATTCTGCACTATAGGAGTTAAAACTATCCTATTAAGCAAGACTCAACTATATAATGCATGTAAAGTTGCATGTGGAATTTCAATGTGTAATTCTGCACTCTATGTTCTGATTCGTGATGGGATTGATTGGTTTGACATATTGATGATTCTGACTATGATGACAATGGCAACTATGACGATGATGACATTGATTGGGATGATGTCGATGATCTTGACGGTTATTCTGGCGATGATGGGGATGACTATGACATCACCGTTGATGACATGGGTTGCTAACAATAGTTGAAGAAGAACAAGAGCAGGGTCAGATTTAGCCGGTTTGCATTTCCTGAGCAGCTGATTGCTCAGGTATTGGCACAGCAGAGGTGGGGGCATAGCCGAGGAGCGCGGAGGGAAGAAAGCTCAGCTGAAAACCGAGGTATAGTTGATCTTTTAATGAATTATACAGAAGGTGATGACTCATCAGATGATGATAGTGAAGGAGATACCTCTGGAAGTCCAGGAGATTGTACGGTCAGCTAAGGTGACTCCAAAAGTACAGAAGAAACTCCGTGAACACTTGTTAATGGAAGTGGGTTTTGGGGGGAAGTTTCATTACTAAGTAATTATTGTGTTCGCGTAGCTTGAAGGTTGCTTGCATTGCAGCTTTTGGTTTGTTTTTAAGTTTGTAAATAGCGGCTTCACTATCAGCATACCGTACTCTGTTGCAGAAAGATACATAAATATATTATCTGCTAACAGCTTGTTGCTTCATTGGTCTTTGCTTACGAGAGGAGTCAAAAGAAGCAGCCCCCTAGCGAAGCCAGGGGAGGGCAGAGGGGGGTCATGGCGTCCCCTAGATTTTGGAAAAATATTTAGCTTTATTAGTTACATATATATAGTCTTTGTAGATTAAGTTGTGGGTTATCTACTTTACTAACTCAAGTTAGGAGTACAAACAAGTCTAATATAATACCCCTTCATCTACCGTAGGAGTGCAAATGGCCCTAATTAAAATGCCCATTACTCTTTTGATAACTAGTTATGTGACAATAAACTTGTGGGCTAGTTACTTATACAAATTTATGCATCAGTATTATGATACGTATTTTAAATAAAGGTTCATATCATTAAGGGGAAAATGCTTTAAGATCACTTTCTTACAAAGGACCTCCCATGACTTGAGGCAATGTATGCTCTCGCCTCTAAAGCGCACAAACGTAATTAGGTCACGAATTGGTTGCCACCTCAACAATGATTCAAGCCACTTTTCTTTTCCCATTATACTCCTCTAAGTTTTACTCCTGCCACATCATTTTTTACTTGAATTGTGTAGGCATGGTGAGTGACTCATTTTTTTTCCCCATAATACCTCTTTTTTTAGCCTCCTATCATTTTTTTTAATTGTAACTGCGTGCCCCCCCCCCC
>BQKN01062953.1:44994-86206 GCA_022839385.1 Asparagus kiusianus
TTAAAAAGGGTATAATGAACCACCCCCCCCCCCCCCCAAAAAAAAAAAAAGAGGATGTGGCTAGCTCCCCCCCCCCACCCCCCCATATTATTTTTTGGGTGACAAAACCCCCAACCCAAGAAGTAATTATGTTTCAGCCCTCTTTTACATTTCCAATACAGCACATGGAGAGGGTATATGCCAAATCCCTAAAATACCCTTAACCATTCCCCCCAACTTGTCTGCCTCTCTCTCTTCTCTCTTCTCACGCTCAAAGTAGATCACCTTAGAGATGTGACGGGATCGGCGGTGAAGCTCTTGGCGTGCTGCAGCTGGGGCGCTTCGAGTCGACCTTGAGGAGGAGAAGGAGGACGTTGCAGTTGGGGTGGACGGGGGCGACAGAGCCAGGGCGGAGGGAGTCCTCCCCGTCGGCGCGGCCGTGGAGTAAGAAGCATGAGCAGCGAAAGAGGTTCTCTACGAGATCCGCCAGCACGCCGAGAGGCCTTTCTCTTCAGATTCATTCAGAGAAGAGGTTTTGAATCCTCTATTTGTTTGTCACATTTTGATTTTTCTTATTTTCTTCTGATCAATTGTTGCCCCCACTCGAATTTAGGTTGGCAGGAGTTTTGCTGGGGGTTGGCAATCGTACCTTGTGTCTATTAGTTTTAATTTTCTAATTTCTGTTTCTAATTTGCTGTGGTGGATTCATAGCGGAGGAGAAGAAGATGGTGATTTCAGCTAGGGAAAATTTGCTGGTTCAGTCACTACTACCATTGAGGTTTGAGATTTGTTCATGGTTTGAAAGATGTAACAGTTGTGAAATGGCGGAGCAGTGAGGGTATAAGGGCATGAAACGAGTAAGACTGGAGCATATATTGCTAATTCTCAACATTCTTCTTCTTTTCTTTTATAGTTTTATTATTATCAACAAAATGAATGACATAGTGGTTTACAAGTTGCTTGATTTCCATAAGAGGATGTTCTTGGGTTGTAATGTTCATATGAATGCAATGCAAAATTTCAAGTTCAAATATTTGTTTGGGTTTTTGGGTAGGGGGTTTAGGAGGTTGGGGGATGAGGAGGGGGCGATGATCGTTGAGAGGGATTATGAGGAGTGGGATGTTCATGGGAAGTGGGGGGAGGTTGAGGAGGGGAGGAGGAGATGGGGGTTGTAGGTGTTTGATGAAATGCCCAAGTAACTCAGTTTTTTCATTTGTTTTTTTTTTCCAGGAATTGGACACGATATTACATTTTGTGTCGTCACCAGAACAAAAGTATCAGCTGCGAAGATCAAGCTCAACTTCTTTCTAAAAAATACATGTATACTAAATTGCGTAGATTGACATGGAGATTGGACTGGTTTTTGTAAGATATTTGTATAAGAAAATATTTCTGAACTTATGAGAACTTATGATATATTAGCTATTTTATGTGGTTGTACTCGAAACTGAGTAGGAGAATGACCCATAATTGTGGGCTTGAACGATTTGCATATGTTTAACTTTTATCATAATAATGAAGGTTAACATATAATGATAAAAGTTAACATGTTCAGCTGAAAGTTAACATGTTACGAAGAAAGTTAACATATTATGGTGAAAGTTAACATGTTACGAAAAAGTTAACATATTATGATGAAAATTAACATGTTCAGCTGAAAGTTAACATGTTAACTTTGCATATGTATAAGAAAACATGTCTGAACATTTTTCATATGTATAAGAAACATGTTAATTTTTCATTCAACTGAGGTAACATGTTAACTTTGCATATGTATAAGAAAACATGTCTGAATATTTTTCATATGTATAAGAAACATGTTAACTTTTTCATCCAACTGAGGTAACATGTTAACTTTGCATATGTATAAGAAAACATGTCTGAATATTTTTCTTCGTAACATGTTAACTTTCATCATAATATGTTAACTTTCTTCGTAACATGTTAACTTTCAGCTGAACATGTTAATTTTCATCATAATATGTTAACCTTCATTATTACATGTTAACTTTCTGCTATATATGTTAACTTTTATTCTAACATGTTGACTTTAACATGAACATGTTAACTTTCATTTGAATACAGAATGTCAGTGAATGAAAAGGGAAAGAAAAATGTTCAGATGTGAATTTAGGAAAAGCAGAGATTTTACCTCAGTTAATAACATACCCATATTAATAACCCTCCTGACAAGGTCAATGGCTAAATTATGAGAAATTTCATTCAAGTTAACTTTTATCCTGATATCAAGAAACATGTAAGCTCAAGAGAACCTTTATTGTGAATATTAACGTAGTTGTGTAAACAGTTGATGTGGATGACAAACATTACAGCAAGCTTGACCTTTATTGTTTTTATTGTATTTCTGGTATTTTTGCTAAAAGTTAACATATTCAGCTGATAGTTAGCGTGCAGAGATGAAATATAACATGTTCGTAAGAAAATTAACATATGCAGATGAAAGTTAACATATACAACTGTTAACATGTTCATGTGAACGTTAGTCAAATAAAAGTTAACATATGCAGATCAAAGTTAACGTAGTCAAATAAAAGTTAACATGTTTAACAGAAAGTTATCCAGCTGAAATTAATTATAAAATTTCTTACATTCTTACATGTGATATTGCTTGAGTACACAATATGATTACAAATTTTACATTCTGCGAGTACAAATTTTGCAATCTTAGAGATTACAAAAAACCTTCAACAATGTGCTACAAAAGTCTTACAACCTACATTGCTATACCAAAAATATTGTACTAATAAGAAATCCACACCAATCACTAATTGCTTCATTACAATTAGCTTGACTGTGACCTTCAGCTTAGCATCGAGAACATTTCAGTGGACGTTTTGTAAATTATTCTTTGGCTCAGTTGATGATATGCAGTTACTTAATTCTTGCCATAAAGGGTCCAATGCTACATTTAGGTTCAGCAATATGGATTTCTTCTCAAGTTGTGTGCCAAACCTGCCAGCTCAAAGGCAAAAAATTTCCTGTGAAGCATAGCAACAAAGACCAGTTTCTTCATTACATCAGCAGCAAGGGAATATATTTTATCTGAAAGTCTGTTCAAGTTTACAAATCTAGTTAGTTGGTGTTTTGAAACAAAAACAGCAGAATAATACTCTTCAATTATGAGAAAAAAATCATCCTCAACAAATAACAACAATTACGGGAAAAATAAACCAAAAGTTGTACTAATAATGTTAAAATCAGGGAATTAACGTGACGAAGTGCATTTCACTCTCGTAGAGGGAAAATTATAACATATTAGATACTGGTAATTATTTTTGCTTTTGCTTTTAAGTTTCTACCATAAACATAAACAAGCACTAGCTGTATACACATGTTTAATTTTTGGTGCGTTGTAGTGTGAACTCTCATTTGTATTTTTGAATATAGTGACCTCCGCCCATTCTACTGATCACAGGAGTCAAAGAAGAGAATGTTATGGTCAACAGCATAAACAACAAGAGTTTAAGAACATGAAAAATACATGAATCCACAAAAGAAAGAGCAAATCTTCTTCTTTGGCTTTTGAGAACACACATACACATGGGAGGGGATAAAAATTTGAAATGAGAATTCTGTAGAGGGATAAAAGTACCTATATATTGAGGAAATTGAGATCCTCTTGAAATTGAGATCCTCTTGTTTACTCTTACCTTCAACAGAGAAGAGGAAGAAGAAGTGAAATGGGTCTCAGAAGAAGTAAGATGAACAAAGTGCTTCAGAAGACTAAATGGCTAAAGAAGTGAAGAAGAAGAAAGAAGTGGAGAGGCGCGTGAGGTCCCGGCCGTGGGTGAGGTTGGCGTTGGGTCTGGTCAAAGTAGAGGGCGACGGTGGAGGACCACCACTGGGAGGGGGGGGGGGAGGAGATTGAGAGGAGGAGGAGAAACCCACGGAGGAGAAGAAGAAGAAGAAGATAAGGGAAGGAGTATTTTCGGGTTTTTTTGGGATGATTTTCTGGGAGAGTGTGAAAAGGGGCTGCACAAATTGCTTTTGATTTTTGAGGTTAAAGAGTAAGGGAAAAAATATGGGGAGCTGGGGCACATCTCCTTTTTTTTTTTGGGCCTAGAAACATTTTTTCCTAACTTTTTTCCCAAAAAAAAAAAATCTGCGCCACTATTTTTCAGCAGCCTAGGCCAATATTTTATGTCCAAATAATCAGTTTTCAGCCGATGTCACAACAATTCAAGAAAATGGGTTTGGAGAAAAATCTGGTGCCTTCATCACAGTTCTTTTTAGCCACTGTAACGAACCGAACTGCAGAAATTTTTTTTTTTCCTTTTCCAAATCTGACCTCGTCAGACTACGAAAAGAGGTTTCAAGGCGTATTTTGCAAACCAAACAGGCACAAATAGAAAAGAGGCCTCAAAGCATTTTCCCTACTGTTAAATATAATTGATTTTTTACTTAAGTGTAATTAGACGTTGATAAGATGGAGCTAGTTAAACTCAAAATCTATTAATTAAACCTTATTCTCATCCTAAAAATCTCTAAGCAAATTTCACTGTTACTCTCGTCATCACGTATGAACAGCAAAAACGAAGGGGGAAAAATACCATACTGGAGTTTGCCATTAGAAGAGAAATAGGGCTTCATTCGGAAACCATGTTTTTTTTTTTTTTTGTGTTTTTCTAAAAAACATCATAGCTTTGCGTTTTCTCCCTAAAGTGTTTTTAAAACACTATGTTGAGTGTTTTTTGTTAACACTAGTTTAACTCATTATAACATTAATATTTAATATATTATTAATATATTATATATTAATTATAATAGAATACATTATAAATAACATATAATAATATTTATTATACATTTATTATAATATATTTAATATTAAATATAATATTGTATAATGTATTATAATATTACTATTGTTATTACTAGTATATTATTAATAAATTAATATATTATAAATATTTTAACATTATATTATAGTTTCTAATATGTTAGAGTTTATTAATAATATTTTAATAATATATTAATATTTTATGGTATAAATAAATATTATTATATTATGAATGTATTAATATTAACTAATATTTATTGGCAGTAAATTATTTTAGTATTAATAAATTATTTTACTTTATAATATATTATATGATCTATTAAATAATGTATTAATATTTTCTATATTATATTATATTACATTTACTATATAATATACTATTATATTATTATATTTTTTTGTTATTAAATATATTTATATTATATAACATTTTATAATTATTAATTTATTATTTATTATTTCTTAAAAAGTAATAATATTATAATGATTATGATATTATATAGTATATTATTATATCATTATTTATTATCAATAACCTTTATTTTTTATTAATTTATTTATATTCTATTATTATTTATTATTATATTATGTTAAGTATATTATTATATAATAGATTATCAGGATATTAAATATTAGTATTTAATATATTATTATATTATTATGTAAGATATTTTACTTATAAATATATTTTATATTATTTAATAAATATTGCTATTATATTAGATTGACTATAAGATAGTACAAGATAACATAATAAATGTGTCGATAATAACTATATATTAAATATATTTAAAATATTATGTTATTACGTTGACACCTTCTCAATCTCGAAACCAGAACATCAAAAAACACCTAAAAAGTGTTTTAAAATAAGTATTGTGTTTCTAATTTGAGGATGATTTAGCTCAAAAAACATCATGGTTTTCAAACGCATGGTATTTTATTTTTAACAAAAACACTATAGAAACAAGGAAAACACAATAGTATCCAAACAAAGCCTAGAGAAGCAACAGGAGTTTGCTGAAAGTAAGTTAAATTTCTTCGACTTGATTTGTTCTCGGTATTTTTCCATAATTCCATCAAAAAACGGTTTGCGATGTCTGTTTGAGGTTAATTTTAAAAGAATATTGAAGCCTAATGGGTCCTAAGCTGCATATGCAGCTTTTTTCAATTTGTATAGTTAGTTACAAATCAATCTAGTTTGGAAATAACCAATTGATTGTCAATATCATAATTTGAAGTCTACGGATCTTAATTTCTACAACCAAAGGGGAAATCATCACCACAGAAATTATTTCTCATTGTATACCAGAATCCATCCTCCTGCACTTTCACCAACAAATAAATACATGTGAACAACTAATGAAAAACACATACAACCAACTTTACAACTGAAACCTAAGCTAGTCATTAGCTTTCATCTTACGAACACTGAATCATTCCTATATAGTTCCTATAACAGGCAGCAATTTCTGTCACCTTGCTGCGGGCGGTTCTGATGCTTGACTGCTAAGCGAAGGATTGGAGGAAATGGAGGGGAGAGCTCCTCCTCCGTTCTCTTGCGGAGACGGGTTTCCCCATTTCAGATCTGCATCCGATGGCTCCACTACGTACACTGTTCCGTCGCTCATCCCCACTGCTATCTGGTTCGGCTCTGACGGGTGAGACGCGCTCACCATAGGATAGACCGATCCATTGCTAATTAAAAAAAATAAAAAGTAATAAGAAATTTTGAGGTCATTGTTCACCGGATAGTTGGTGCTTCAAGAACTGCTTGCTCTTGGGTGATCAACAAGATCAAGGATTTGGGAATTATGCATGAGATGATTGGTCTTCCGCTATTGGTGCACCAAGTATCCAGTCGACAGGGGATCACTGGAACGTTTTCCCAATCAACTTGTTAAACTATTTTGTAGTCAATTGTTTGTTGAATAGTTGGTGCTCCAAGAACCGTTTGCTCTTGGATCAATGGAGATCGAAGGTTTGGAAATCAGTGCATGAGCTAACTGCTCTTCTGCTCTTGGGACACCAAGTATCCAATTCAAATATCAAACGTAATGTAATTGGTTGCAACTTGAAACACAAACTGGGTTACGCATCTCACAAGAGATTTCTAAGAGCAGGCAAACTATATAAGATCATTTTGGTACTAATACATTCAAGGTTTTGACCATGGAACCATGGAAAAGGATTCAATACTGAATATGCATATGAGTAAAGAAACGTGCATAACTGTCATTGTTACCTGGAAGCAGAAGGCGAAATATAGGCAGAAGGTGCAATCCGGCAACGAAGTCTTAGGCTATCGGCATCAAAAACTCCAACTGCACCATCACAAAATCCAGCATACACCAGCATCCCATTGCATGAGTATACTGCGCTTGAAATTGGAGCAGAGAGAGAATCTCTAGGAGACCACTGCAATTTACAAAATGAACATTGATTGTTCAAAAATATTGAGTACCAGCCTCTTGAAAGGTCGCAACTTAGTTCATAAGAAATAAGAGGCAATCAAGGAAATCTGGTTCCTCTTGGCCAAATAAGGTCAGCAGAAAATTTTGAAGAACTTAAGCATCTTGAGTAGCTTTTTCGGAAGTAAATATAGGTGCCAAAATCCAGGTAAGAGTCTCAAGATAAATAAAAGCATAAACTACAGCTTAATTGCACATACACCCCTGTAGTGCTTCTGTTTTGAATTTACTACGCCTGTAGTTTTGTCATGGAAAATAGTTAAAAAAAATACTCTTTTATCCTCAGCTAGACTCCCCTAATTTCAATCACGGGAAGTATCTGTTACTATTTTACCAATAATGGTAAAAGAGCTTAAAAATTAAACCAGGGGTCTATTTGCAACAGTGAAACTACAGGGGCAGTAAACACAAAAGGCCAATACTGCAGGGGATCTATGTGCAATTAATCCAAATTTATGATAGAAATCAAGAACCTTCAATTTACTTTCCCTTCAATGCATGAGGGTAAAAACTAACCGTCCTTAAGCAATCTAGCTTGCTGTCGTAAATCGAAATCTGGCTTTCGTGGGAAACCAAAATGTGTGTCTGATCATTGTGAAACTGAACTCTTGTGTCCCCAACCAGTGGGTTTGCACGGCCAGCAGGTGCCTGAATAAATTTAGACTTTCTCTTCTCCCATCCATCAATGCTCCAAACACATAACTGTTTAATTTTAAAAATATAAAGAACATTAATCAGATTAATTGAAGTATCATTGACTGATACTGCAACATGTAAGGCTAATAACGTGAAATTGAAAGCAGAAATTTCCAATGGCTTGCCTCTGTAGGGCAAACATTCATAACAAGAATTGTCAAACCTACCTGAGCATCAGCTCCGGAGGACACAAGAACATTCAGTGTTTGGGAGAATGCAAGGCCGGTGATTTTCTCATGGTGGCCTTTGAGCTTGGTTTTAACCTGCAGCCAACCCCGCAGGCTAAACAGTAAAAAAGAAGCATAAATGTGCAGAAACAGGTTTTAGCAAAACCCATGGTAAACGATGTGGACACATAAATTACAAATAAATAACTATTGTTAACAGACAGTAATATCAAGTATACGAAAGCGAAATTATCGAGTCTTTGAATATTCCATAACTACCCATGGTCATTTGACTTTCTTATGCCATTTTGAATATATATAGTTATAGGAAGTCCTCTGAGTTTTGTCCTGAACAATTAAGGCCTAAGTGCTCAAGATAAAAAGGAATAGCATTCATGGTTCTTATAAAAAAAATTCAGTCATCTTGATTTCATGTTTGAAGGGTCTTCTCCAGGCCATAGTCACACGCTCTCATGCATATCATGTTATGTTCCAAGGCGACATTTTTCATACGATTCATTTGGTTACAGTAATAGATGATTGAAAAGAAGAAAACCCCTTTATAGTCCATCTGTACTACACAGAAATTACTGGTCTCATTCCACTTTTACTTTTAAACCATCTAAAAATATACATGCTAATTTACACTCCTGTTCAACATTTATGTGAACCTATATAACTTGCCTTCGGATGGAATAAACAATTGGTATCTTAAATAAACTCTGGCTTTATCTTCATCACCCAAGTAATAAATTCTGAACACCAACCATAAAGGTTTAAAACCATCACTGACATTTCTGCTTAACTATCTCAACATCTTTTATATTGTTTTCAGAAGTCTGAAAATGTCAAACGCCCATATGGCGTAAAGGATTATTGCTCTTGGTGCTGTATGATTATACCCGTTGGCACCAATCAAGAGGGCTCTATTGCTCTTCATGGTGCTTTCAGATTAATAAGTTTCATGCTATTAAATCTACCACCTGATGAGGTAAAGAGATTAACTGAATCTAGTATGCTCTGATACCTGAAACAAAGTTTGATCAAAGAAATATACATAGAACTGAAGGAACTACACTAAAATGGATAGCAATGGTAGAGGTTCAGAGAACTTTTGACCAACAGAAGTATGTACGTGTTCACTATGAAAACAAGACTGATCCCTTAAAAGTGACAAAATGAACCATGTCAGTACATTTTTTAAAATAAATAGGTAATACCAAAAAAGCACTAACTCTTCAAGAAGATAACAAAATATGTGGTTTAATTACCTCATCGATTCTGACATTATATATTTGAATAGAGGAATCCTCCATCCCTATGGCAATAATATTATTATCCTGAGGGTGAAATGCCAAGAAGGTTGCTGCTGGAGGGGGTGGCATAAAAGTAGTCATAACCTATGAAAAATTACAAGATTAATTTACAAGGGCACAATTGACACAGACAAGAAACATATAACTTTTAACTTATCTAAGGACATGGTCCTTAAAAGTAAAATTTGAGATGACACTATAAAGAGCTAAGGACATGGTCATAAAAGCAAAGTTTGTAATGGCACTATAAAGAGCCTTGAACCTTGAATGTCATCATGTTGAACAATGAAACTTTTCCACCAGAAGCAGACATGACGTAAGAATCATTCTTCGACAAAGCAATACATGCACTTGACTCTTCAGGGTTGCTGTCATTTGTGTCATTGGTCATGAGAATACCGTTTGTTGGCTGCCACAAATGAGGTACAACAGAAGCAGTGGACTGAAAATAAAAAGAAAAAAAAGTCAACAGTTGAGGAAAATACGAAGTCATTAATTAGATCCTACAGCAGATACTCATACTAACCTTGCCCAGCAAATTTCTTTCATTACGCTGCCACTTCCACAGTTTATGTGTAGCATTTGAGCCAAGACCTAAGACAGCCAACCCAGAGTTCGTATATAGCAATCGAACGACCTGTAGTTGTGTATGAATTATACAGAATAAACCTTGGTAGATATAGCATAGAAGATAAGAAAAATGAATTAGTTTTACTGAAGATGAACCACATTTCTTTACATGCTTGACTAACAACTATCAGTTTGCTCACTTGCAAAAGAAATTATAAAGCAAGACAAATGGTGGTACATCATTATGTACTTTAAGATAAAACCTTAATATGAATAACTTGGTAGAGGCACCATGCTAGTCAATGCTATAGCCTATTTGAATATTATGTAAGTGAGGCCATTAAATACTGTGACAGAGTGCCTACATAGCTTTTACAAAGTGGTTTGCTGCATACCAACCTATGTTGCGCAAGTACAGGTGCGGTGTGGACACAGACACGGGTGCGAATACAGGACACGGTAAATTCGTAAAAGATGGGATACGGGGACACGCTATATATACATATTGAATTAATGATTTATATGAGATTGGTATCTTTTTCATTCACAAGTTAAGAGAATTAGAATCTCTATAACATTTTTATGTTTCTTTTATTGACTAGATTATAAATTGAAAAACTCCTTGTTTTTGAACTAGATACCTAAAGGACCCTTTATATATGTATGGGCTGAAATTAATCTGATCCAAGTCCAACGAGAAGCAGAAATTTGAAATGAAGTGTCAGATATACATCCAAGAATTGTATTACGAGTGGTTTAAACTAAAACATGTATAATATAATTGAGTACACATCTGACAATATAAATATATGTATAACTTCAAGAAGTGTCCAATGAGTGTCGGATACGGATATGGGAAGTGTCATACATGGAGACGGAAGCCCAGATAAGTGCCTGGGTAACCTAGATACCAACCCTCCAAAATGTGCAAAACCAAATCAAAACAGCACTTACTGGGGAAGATGGAAAATGAGTTTTTACAAATAAAAAAGAACATGCTAGCGATTGTCATTTTAACTATCATGCATTTTCATTTCTCTTACACTATTACTATCATCACTAAAAATAAGGAAATTAGGACTGGCCCATATGATTAATGGGTATACCTTGCTTGGTGTTGCCATGGTGTCTGGCAACCGCAAGGCTTTAAGGTGAGCAGAGTCCACTATATCCGCCAATTTCCAGCTCTTTGGCTTGTCAGAATCGTCTGCAATTCGTGGCTTAATGTCTATTACCCTGTTATTGTCCATAGTGGCCTGCAATTTTTTAAAAGTTATAACCTTGATGTTTCCTACATGCAAATAATAACAATTTGTATAAAAATTGTGACTGACCAGACTGCTCATAGGCACTCCAGGTGGAACTCTATCAGGGCGCTCCAGAGCGGACACAATAGGGCTAGAAACATTTGAAATGGAGCCCAGTACATTAACAATTGGAGCCTGTATAGTGCAACAAGATACAGACTTAGCTACAATCTTTCTGTAGAAAATTGTATCAAGACAGTAATGAGAAATAATAACATGTTACAATGCTCATTATCAACTGAAAGGCTTTCCCTTGATTCCCCCCCCTCCCCCATGCTGTTGCCAGTGGCTATAGGCATAAAATCAAAAAAGATGACCCTTTTTTTTTATAAATTATGCTAGGCTAAGTCACAGGTGGTTTCAATTGTCCAAGCAAGAAAGAAAATAATGCGCAATTATTTATCAATTTAGCCTCTGAAATATAGGTTATGAAGGAACATCTAGGATTCAATTGATGTTGGAATGATTTAATATAAATACAATGCCTCAAGGACCCCCCCCCCCCCCCCCCCGCGCCGCCCCTGAAAAAGTATTCCCTTTTTGCCCTGATTAAAATAATTCAACGTAACTCATAAATATATTTGCTATGTACAGCCAATGGTTTTAAAGAATTTATGCTATCGTATCCTAATATCTTACTTAAAGTAAAGTCAATATAATTAAAATAAGGTGGTAGTTAAATTTAATATTTGGATATGGAAAGCAATGGCAGATCAAGGTGGCAAAAAACAAGGTTGTCTGGTTCAGATGGGTCACACTGGTCTATGATTCAAGTTAAGATATTAGACAATTGACTGTTCTGAAAGGGAGTCGATGGATGCAACTGAACTGGCATCGGCTCAGTGAATTACAGCCAAAACTATAGACATATGAAGTCTCATACAAGGAGTCTTGTCTTGCATTTCTTCCTCAGAACAAACTGATTATGCCAACAGAAGACTTCAAGTAGTAAAGACCATCATAATAACTAAAAGAGTCTACATGAAATTCTCTGCAGGGATTTCCAAATTATTTGTGTGAATCTGCAAATTTGCAGAGGATGTTCGGTTGGTTTTTAAGTGTATATTGTACATGTGCCACCCAGCTTGATCAAACAACAGCCCAATGCAATCACTAACTATTGAACCAGATTATGTCTGAGTAAAGATAAGTTAAGCTGTATGGTAGCATTACCTTGGAATTACTTTGCTGAGGGCCTCGAGAGCCTTCAAAAGTTCTGCTCTCCAGCATCCTGAGCAAGCATTGTCCATCAATGTTTGCTAAGATCTTAATTCCATTATCATTAGTTGTAACAGCAAGCAAAGATCCCTCTTTGTTAAATCTTAGTCGAGGACTTGCCTGCAGCAAAGAAACAAAATACAGAAATCTGTCAGTGTTCAGGATTAGTTAATGTCAGAAGTACATTATCAAAACAAATGTGACTCACTGTCAATCCCCCCTCAGCATCTGTTGTAGTCAATAAATTGGTATTATCCATGTCCCAGAACTTAATCATAAATTCATCTCCAGCAGCTAAGAAATGATTCCTGGTTGTGTCAAATTGTACAACGCCTAGTGACCGTTTCCTGAATCCAGAGTATGTCCTTTTAATAGCGCCTTCTGTTTCATTCCACTCAACCAAATGGGAATCACCATCTTTACTAGTTCCACATGAAAATAGCCTGAAGCAGGTGCAGAGGGGATGATAAATAGTAGTTATACAAAAGAACTGAAGTAATGAAAGAATGTAGCTAGCCTAAATGCTTGAGCAGAATGGACTAACAGAGACCCATATTTCGAGACATTTTTTCCAGCCAAATTAAGATCGTGAAAGAGCAAAGGTAAAAGAGGAAGATGAAAACATTACTTTCATAGGCTAAACTAGCAAGTTAAGCATTATATACCATGAAGAAAGAGATGCAACAACTTGTACCTTGAGCCATCAGCAGTATATGCCATTGTGGTGCACCAGAGTCCAGGAGCATCATAATCTACCCTAGATCCAGAATTATCATATAGCCATGCTTTGATCTTTCCATCAACAGCAGTTGAGAATATAAACTGCATACAGGTTTAGGGTGAGATGATAAAGGCATTGCATTTAGGAGCTTTCCTTACTAACAACTGAATCCATTTCCCAGAAAAATCAAAGATAAATAAAGAACAGATTCACCAGTCTTGTAATAACTAATTCTACATAGATTTTCAAAACAATGACTACCAAATTAGAATGAGCCAGTGACGAAGGAAACCTGTATTGCCTCCTTCTGGTGAGGACAAACAGAATATACAGGAGCTTCATGACCTTCGAACACATGATGTTTCTGTCCTGTGATAGCATCCCATACCTGCAAGTCATGTCATGAGCATTATAAGTATTTTCTCAGTTAGAAATAGCATTAGAACAAAGAGGTTCTTGTTGGACAAACCTTAATTGTCTTATCATCACCACAGGTAATGATTGACAAGCTTTTATTCGGATGAGAAAATGCAATGTCATTGACACCACCTATATGAGCATCAATCTGCTCACAAATATAACAGGTAAATAACACAGTATAGTGTCTGCCTAACAAAGTTAATGTTTACAACTCACTTCTAACTGTTGCCTCAGCTCTCCATTTGGAATATAAGCATATGTGTGAACTAGATGCTTTGAGAAAGCAACCCCTATTAAAGATCATTGCAAAAGTTATCACTAGTAAATCTCATACCACAAATTTCTGCAAAAGCAAGGAATCCCATGTACTAAAACAAGATAGGAAAAGCAATTGCTTTCATTAGTACCAATGACAGATCCATCAGGGCTCCATACGCAACGATTGACAGATACAGTAGCATCTTTCATCAATGCTGCCTGTAAAATACATCAAGTTCTATTGATGAATAGATCAAGAAAACAGAATTAAACAGGCATGAAGTAGAAATATCATGGGAATCATCATATTAAATTCAGCATAGAAAGGTACAAAACCAGAAAGTACCTGTAGGGGCACAGAACAGTTTTGTACATCCCAGACCTTAAAACTCTTGTGTGCTATCCTCTCCCGAGATCCAACTTCCCATATTCCAATATCTCCAACATTTGTTCCAACTATGGAAGAGGTAATTGTGGGTACGTAAATCAGTTACGATTAAGAGAAAGGACAACTAGCACGAAACTTACAATGTGATCGATCAATCAAATACTGTCACAAGAATATACCTAAAAGTAATGTTTGATGATGTGGATGGAAATCCAAGCTCATGACATTAGAACCCTGACTAAGTGTTCGCACTACAGATTTGGGAAGATCATCTTGGGAACAAATATTGGGTGGATGTGAGGCACCAGAGAATGACACCTATAAAAGGAACTTGGTTATGATCATACATGCCAAGTTTGAACAAAAAACATCCGTAAGCATACATATTCCAACTCTAAAAAAAGGATAAAGTACCTCATCAGATTGGCCAGTTCGCATTCTCTTCATCAAGTGTTCAGAATCAGCTGTATGATAATCCATACCAGCAGCATTCGCAGGAGCTCTAGGTTGCTTCAAAAATGCAGCTACAAAAGTACATTCCAACTCAACTGAATACAAAATTTCAAACCGATGGTATCCATAAATCTTAGACATTTGATTCACTCACTTGCATTAGGAGGCTGTACAAGACCTGGAGGCCCTTGGGCTACAGCAGCATGTGGCATCGATGGATTACCACCCGTCATCCATCCTGCAATTGCACTTGCAGATGGAGCAATTACAGACTGGAAAGGTTGCATCTAAAGAAACAGAAAATATTAAAAGTTACACTCACATGAGAAAGGACGGACAAGAGGAAGAGATATAGACATTGGCGATACTTTTCACTTACACTATGAACACCTAGAGGAGGAAAAGGCCCAGGCTTAGGAATGGGTCCTACAAGCGGACCATTGGTTGGTGTAGGCCTTGTTCCATTAGTAGGAGCACATGTGTGATCCATAAAAAGTGTCTTGATGTCAGGGTTGGGGCGAGGGTTCTTGCAAAGTTGATGCTGCCAATTAAGACTAGCAGTAATATATATATCACTAATAGAGAAATTAATTGACAAAAAGTATGCTCATAGAAGAAGTAAATGAACACATTTTACAATAGGAAATTGAGTGTGCAAAAAAATTTATATTTCCAGCACTACCAATTTCAGATATAATAAATTGAATAGCTAATTTGATATCGATCATTAGTTATCTGCACATAAATATCTGCCAATGACACTTACTCCTTAAGTGGTAAAAGGTTAATCAGTACAAAGTTTTGTCCTATATATCATGCAATAGACCAAGTAAAGATACAATGTATACATCCCTCACGTTGAACAATGATTTCAGACAGCAACTCCAGAAAGATAGAACTTCTCTTATACAGTGAAGTCCATATTCGAACATAAGAATTTGAAATGTCCTCAAGGAAGAAGGTGTAAAAGCACATAGTATGTACACTACCTTTGGTTAATCAATGTTCGCAGTCTAGAAGCTTTAAAGGCTGGGAGTGTAAGCTTGTCACGAAACAAAGGATTAGCCTCAATAAGCTTCTTAAGCTCCAAGAGCATTATATTTCGAGCCGACTTTGTATCTCCGTATTTAGATAGTTGCTCATTCTGCCTGTACAATTACAAATGTAGATTTAAATCTATCATCTAAAACTAATAAACCAACACGGTCACAAGAAGATATAGCTAAAATACCTGAAATTGTCAAGGGTGAGCAAATGGGTAATCTCCTTGAAGAGCTCTTCATTGAATGAAGCAAAGACCTTAAGATCCTTAACCAGTATTTCCACAGCTTTAGCTCTGTCATGACTGAAATAAACACAACGGTCCAAGTTCAGAAAACCAAAGTGCAACAAAAATGCCATCAAAATTGAAACACCCACCTATCTAGAGCTTCAAGATACTTCTGCTTCCTGATCTCGAAGAAGATTTTCATCGAGTACCTATTGTCCTCGACCTTTGTAAATCCGCCAAGATACTTCTCGACTTCATCCCATTCTCCTGCTTGAACTTGCTCCTCGAAATGCTTCATATTGAAGTAAAACCCTGACTCCTGCTCCAACCTGAAATTTCCAAATCAGGCAAAAATTATCAACAGAAAACAGGGCAAAAGAAAGCTGAAAACTATACGACTTGCTTAAAGTATTAAGGTGGAATGGAATTGCAACTTTGAAGTATGAAAGTGGAAAAAAGGGGGAATAAGCCCCCAAAAAAAATTTAATAAATGGAGATTGCATTTTACCTGTGAACAGCCTCTTTAAATTTCTCCTCATCCAAGAACTGGAGAATGAGGAAAACGAGTTCCCTACTCAAAGAGGACATAGTTCCCGCAACTCCTAAACGCTCCAGCGCAAAATCCGGTTTTTAATTTCCCCTTTTTTATTTATTTACGACGAAAGCCGCTTCCTTTCTCGCAATTCCAAACGAAACCCCACCCAACTACCAAAACTTCAAATAAACCTCAAATATTAAAACACAAAAAAAATCAGAAAATTCATAAAAAAAAGTACAGCTCCTCCTCCTCTCTCCCCAGATCAAAGCTCACGACCAAACCAAACCCTCAAACTCCCAAAACCAACCAAAAACCCCAAGAAAATGATGAAAACCCTATCAAATGAGCTCCTTTCAACGATCTGCTACCGGATCTGAACTAAACAAGAAGCTCCCCCTTCCAAAACCTCAACAAAAATATCAATCTGGCCTCCGATCAAGGAAAAAAAACGATTCAACGTTGAGCTTCGACAAGATTCCGAGGTCAGAACCCTTCAATTTCTAGGGTTTCGAGATTCTCTCTCTCTCTCTCTTAACTTTCGCCTTTTTGATGGCGCTGCCTCTGCGCTCCTGCAGCTCCCTTTATCCCTTTCCTCCCTCACGCATATATATAGAAATAATGTTAGGGGCACACCCCCTACCACACCACTCTCCCATCGCTACAGTAAACCGGGCTCCACATAGGATTTTAAAAATTTTAAAATCCTATGTGGAGCCCGGTTTACTGTAGCGATGGGAGAGGGGGTGTGTGGTTGGTGGTGTGGTAGGGGGTGTGCCCCTAACACTCTATATATAGCCCGAGGAAACAAAATCCTGGCGCATTAAATTACTTCTATACCCCTGAACTTTACCATAATTGCCATTTTGCCACGACGACGTCACATCAGCACTTGACTTTCTGTACGAATCTAAGGGTAATATAGTAAACTGATATGGTCACGTCCCGAGGACAGTCCGGGGAAGAAAAGTCCACGTCGGTTATGGACTTATGGGGCAGCCCGAGGGGCAAAACCGTCATTAAAATTTCAAACTTGGGGTGATAACATCGAAACTCATATGTACCGCCACGTCACCATTCTCGTACCGTCCACCTGCTGAAAACTGAGAAGCACGATCCCTTTTATTTTAAGTATTGCACCCACTATCTTTTTATAAAGGACGTGATTTTAGTCGTAAAAGAGGGTGAGGGTATCCCGATTCCGACAAAATCGGTGCATTAATTGATTTGTATTATTTTATTGCGGATGTTATTAATCTGTCGCTTTCTCGCGTGATAGGGGATAGCTGTTCACTCTGAAAGATGTGATAAGCAGCACCGCTTATCAAAGTTCACGATAAGTAGGTTTCCTTTAAAACGAAAGCGTGACGTGTTTTTTATTTTATTTTTCAAGATTGGAATAAGGCGTACGGGCAGTGGGAGACCACCGCTTGATCGACACGTGGCGCTCTTACAGGATCTACGTCCCACGTGATTCTCCAGGCTGAACGTGCAGGGCAACAGTTAAAAGCAGGACCAGTTCTGCTCTTTCTCAATTTTGCCCCTCCCCTAGTTGCTCGCCGATATTGACGGGGGTGCCCTCTGCGGCTCAGCCCATTCTGAAAGGGCTATTTTCGTCATTCTGCAGTTGTAAAGACTCTCGGAAAGGCCGTTGGGGTTCTATCACAACCACCTCTAAGGGAATAAGTGATTTATAATTTAAAGAGATAGAATTATAATTTCTAAACTAATCATTTAACCATTTGAAGGATACATAAGTAGATCTCACTTATTTATAATGTATTCTAATGGAATCCTTACTTTTGGTAGCTTGTTTAAACCACTGCAGGCCTCTCTAGCGGCATCTATATATATATAGAAATGTTAGGGACACACCCACAACCACAATCCCAACCACACCTCTACTCTCTCTATAGTGCATTGGGACCCACATGAAATTTTATTTTTAAAATTTCATGTGGGGCCCAATGCACTATAGAGAGAGTAGAGGTGTGGTTTAGATTGTGGTTGAGGGTGTGTACCTAACACCCCTCATATATATATTAGGGATTTTTTTTAAATAAAATTCATCTTCCCAATCATTTTATAAAAATTATCTTTTATTGTCAAGTTGTATACAAATCATTTTTCAAAGATTCTTGTTGTAATCAACCATCTAGTCTCACTTTTCAATTATTTTTCGGTGACCTGTCCCTCCTAGCATAAACTAAGGATTATCTCTTTAATATACTTAGAATTTTACAACTGATTATAGTAAACTCGAAAGAACTTGACTAAAAAGCAATTTTAAGTGGTTGATTGCAATAAAAAATAGTTTAAAGGTGGTTTATGTATAAATTAACACTCAAATGTGAATTCTATAAATAGTCCTATTTTAATGGTTTTTGGAGGAACCCCAAATATTATAAAATTGTCTGTTTTTAGGTTAGTATTCAATTTTTTCAATTATTTTTTCACCCATAACTTCTTATTCTTAAATCATGGTCCTTATAATAGTGAGGATATTCATATAGAGTGAAAAAAAAAATCTTTGAAATTCAACGGAAATCCAAACTAAACAGATGAAAAACGCTTACAAATGAAAGTGATCGCCTGATTAATGTGTATTGAGCTACGAATTCATAACTTTTAAAATAATAATACTAACTAGACTATATTCTCTTAACCTGGTTTCTCATTATATAAATTCAAAACTAGTATTGAGTTTAGAAATTCTTCTCTGAAAAACAAGATGGAGAGATGGAGATTGAAGCTCAAACAATGAAGATGATCTCCTCCACTTGTGAAAACTTCTTCACAAACCAAACAAGTACTAAAAACAAACTTAAACCCTTGTTAAGCTTTTGTAAACTTGTATAAAAATTTCTTAAGTGGTTGAAGAGATAAATGCAATGGGGTATTTATAACCTCACAACATATCAGCCCAAAGCCAAAGAAAATGACCAAAAACCCAACCAAAAATAAAACTGGAAACAAGTTGTTACCATGCAACGGTAATATTGGCGGTCGACCGCAGAGGCATGGCCAGTCGACTGCGAAAGGCTAAAGAGCAGAGCAAATTCTCTGGACTTCAGGCGGTCGACCGTCGCGACCAATCCGGTCGACCGCGGACTGATATTTCAAATACACAGGTTTTGAAAACAGTTTTCTAACTTTTAAACTTGATTTAAAAATAGCAAACAAATTCAGAAAAATCTAAAACTTTGGGGAATACTTGTAAACATAAAAATAACATGTTACAAAAACTGGTTTTCAAATAGCACTTCACATTTATGAAATCTCATCATTTTGCAGAATCATTTAAAATATAAAATCTCGAAAACACATGATTTTGACAAAATGACTTTAACAACCTCTTGAAACATTTTGAATGGATTTATAGACTTAATAAAAGATGTATGATTGTTAAATCCATAAATAAGAATATATTATTTTCACAAAAATATATATATTATACAAAACACATTTGTTTTTCCAAAAGCAATAGAATATAAAACATGTGAAAGTATATGTGAATATAACTATTATTTCATATTTATAAAGCTAAACCAAAACAAAAAAATAAATATGAAATATATAATTTTATATTTATATAAACATAAAAACCAAAAACTAAAATGTGTGTATATACACACACACACACACGCGCGCGTGCTCTTAAAGTATCTAACACACACAATATAAAACCTAAACTATTTATCCAAGCAACTTGATTTTCAATATGACTCAACTTGGTAAACTTGCGGATGAAGCTTGAACTTGGATCTTGACTTGAATTATATTACTTCATACCGATATTCCTCCAACTTCTATTGGATATGATCGTGAAAGCTCTAGTCTGTTGGCATCTTTGTTTTAATGATGTTTAACAAATAATTAATCACTAATATTATTTGTTTAGTATTTATGTTTATCTATTTATTGTAGACAAATAACATGTTGGAGGTTGGATGGAATTGTGTCATAACGATCATATCAAATGGAGGTTGGCGGAATAGTGGAGTGAAGCTACGTAATTCAAGTTAAAGATTCAAGTTCAAGCTTCATCTGCAAGTGTACCAAGATAGAGCTTCGTTGAAGATCACAAGTTTGGGTAAATTTAGTTTTAGGTTTATATTATGTGTGTTAGTACTTTAAGCTCAATCATATACACACATACACGTTTTGGTTTTGTATATATATAGTTATATATATACATATATGTTTTGGTTTGATAGTTTTTAAGTTATAATATGAAACAATTGAATATAATTAGAAAATATATTTTTGTCTCATACTTACATGCATATATATGATTTCATCAATATCAATTTTATTTGGTTCAATGAAATCATATTTACTTTTGAAATGTTTGCAAAATATGCAATTTTATAAAAATATTATTTTCTTGGTTTATGGACTTAATAACAATCATATACATTTTTTATTAAGTCTATATAATTATTTTGTAATGTTTTAAAACATGGTTAAGCTAAAATGTCAAAATTCATATGTTTACATTTTCATATTTTAGAATTTTTTGCAAAATGATGATATTTTACAAATAGAAAATGAAATTTGAAAAATTCCTTTTATGACATATTCATTGACATGTTTATATATATTTTTCAAAGTTTCATTATTTTTGGACATCATTTGTTATTTTTAATAAATTTTCAAAAGTCAGAAAAACACTTTCAAACCTGTTAATTTTCATATATCAGTTTACGGTCGACCATCACGGTCAACCACCTTGAGTCCAGAGACTCGGATTGGTTTTTGATGGCTCACGGTAGACCGTGGAAGTCGACCAATTGCAGTCCACAGAGTTTCGCGGTCGACCGGCTGATGTCCAGAGCCAAAGCTCTGTTTCTGACCTACTCGCGGTCGACCGCGCATTTCCTACAGTCGGTCGTCGATCTGTCATTCAGTCTCCAACGGCTAGTTTCCAGAGTCGTTTTTGAACTGATTTTTTGGTCTTTTCTTGGCTTTCTCTTAGCTTTGGGGTTTTATATAAATACCCCCTTATACCTCAGTCTTAGAGGTAATCTAAGAAATGTTTTAAATAAGTTTTAAAAGAGTTTAAGTTTGATTTTAAGTTTGTTTAAGGATTTGCTTTGTGATGAATTTCACAAGAGGAAGTGGAGATCAATTTGTTGATATTTGAGCTTCAATCCATCTCTCTCTCTCTCTCTCTCTCTCTCTCTCTCTCTCTCTCTTGTCATCTAGAAAAGTTTTCCTAAACTCAATTTTAGCTTTTATTTATAATTATTTGTTGATTATTATTTTTATTAAGCTAGTATTTACATTTAAGTTTAGTTGATTTTATTTCACTCATTATTTACACACACCCACTTGAGCTTATTGTATTTTTATATATAGTATATTTGGGTTGGTGAGATTTGTAACAATTGAGTGTGAGCTTATATTGTGTTCTCATCCATATTAGAGAACAAATTAATTGTATTGTGAGCCTATTGTGAGATTCACTTTGTATTACACTAGTACACTGAGAGGAGTGTGTGGTGAGAGACGGGGTCGCTTCCAATAGGAGTGGCGTCGGTTGACGAACCTAGGAAGAGGTTGTATCCGAGCACATAAGGAATGACACGGACTAGAGACCAATACTTAGAGGGTGTGGAGTGTAGTTATATTGTGAGATTGTGAACGTTGATCTGTGAGCGTTGAAAACCGATATTGTGTGGTGTAAATGTTATTCGGGTGAGCGCAGCAAACCCGGTTGTGTTAGTGGATTTCTCCCTGAGAGTGGGGAGCGGAGACGTAGGATGGAAGGTCCGAACTCCGTGAACATATCGTGTGTTTGAGTTTGCATTGGCGCACTTACTCTTGTGTTTATATTTCTTATCGACATTGTTCATTGCTTATTATTTATATCATCCACTATCTTGTTTATTTTGTTTACCCTTATGTATATCACTTATCCTAGCTCACATATCTTATTGTATTTCATACTTGCTAAGATAACTTGTTAATTAGTTTTAATTGTCATAAAATCGGATTAGATTAGCATAAGACCCTAATCACCCCCCCCCCCTCTTTAGCGTCTAACAATTAGTATCAAAGCATGGTGCTCTTTGATTTAAGGTCTAATCGCATTTAATTAAAGATCAAAGTTATCGTTTTGTGCTAATCTAGTTTGATTGCATTTGTCTTGCTTGCATATATACACACTAGTGGAAAATAGCAATTTACCGACGGATATGCACGATGCATCTAGTTTAGGTTATGCCATCAATATTGCTCCTAGATTAGATAATTCTTTCTATACCCAACGGTGCGTTAGATTTAAACTTTTTGTTCAATCTAGACACTTTAATTTATGGAAAATTATAGATGATGTTTATATTGTGCCCACTTTGGAGAAATCTAAGTGGAATAAAAATGATCATCGTATGTTTACAATGAACAAGATTTTATTAGAACTGTTATATAATGCATTCAATTCATCTTTTTCTAACAAACTTGATTCTTTTGATAGTGCTTACACATTGTGAAAACTTATAGAAGCACATCAAGGGAATTTGGAGGCAATCCAACAAGCTTTGGAGGATTTCGCTTCTAGTTCATGTGGAGCTTCATTTTCATGCACACGACCACTAGGCGATAGCCATAGTGAGGTTTGCGAGTTTGAATCCATTAATGATTTATCTAGTGATGAACTTGTTTGTGCTAGTAAAAAATAATTGCATGCCTATAACAAATTACATAAAGGTTTTATTAATTTAAAAAGCAAGCATGTTAATTTAGAATCTGATCATGAGTTGCTAGGTTCTAAATTTAATATCATTGCAAAAGAAAATACCTTGCTTAAAGAAAACAATGATATATTAAATTTGGAAAATGAAAAATTAACCTCATCCATTTCTAGCTTAACTCATAAAAGAAATAATGCCATATTAGAAGTAGAGAGCATAAAAAATAACACTGCTTCTTTTATAAATGACTATTTATGTTCTACTTCTAATAAAAATACATATGTGCCTAATAATGATTTGAACCTTGTGAATAAACGTATTTTGTCTTTAGATTCAACTTTGAAAACATGTATCAATAATCATAAGAAGCTTATGGATATGTGTGCCAAGTCTAAGTCAAAATCATCCACTCATTGTGCACACATATATAGCAAAGTTTATAAGTGTTCTATTTACGGCCAAAAAGGTCACCTTGCTAAATTTTGCTATGATGCACACAAACCTAAGAATGCTAATACTTCTTGTGCATCTCATGTAGCTTCATCATCATGTGCACATACACATTCACATGCTCATTCTCACAAAGTTCATCATAAGCATGCAAATATGTTTAAATGTGATCTATGTGGTCGTTTTGGCCATTTGACAAAATTTTGCTTTGATTTGAAAAAGACTTCACCTTTACCAAATGATTTTATTAAGCCACAAATGTTTAAATGTGATGTTTGTGATAGTTTTGGTCATTTGACTAAATTTTGTTTTGATTTGAAGAGAGTTTCTCATTTGCAAAACAATTTAAAAGAAAAATCTTTATTTGCAAATGGTTCCTGTGCACAAGCTAATGGTCCACAAAAACAAATGGATCTCTTTCATTGCATAAATTGCAATCGGAAGGGTTATTTGAGTGATTATTGTTTTGACCGTCTTAGTATACTACATGTGCCCAAAAGGGTTCATAACTCTAGAGCTTTGAGCTTAAATGATAGAGGTTATATCCCTAAACTTTTTAGTACCGAGAATACTTTGGTACCAAAACATATTTGATTTTTAAACCAAGAATTCTTTGTGTTTTTATGGTTCTTTTTATTGGTTTTGAAAATTACATTTTAAAATTTTTTTTGGATATGAAAACAATTTTTCTTTGATAAATTCTTTTGTTTTCATGATTACAAGCTTTGATTTTTGTTGAGAGGTTTGTGTTTATATACCCCCCTGGATTTATTAGGTATTTATTCCCAAATCTTGTTTACCGGGTACTAAAAGTTCTTATATGGGTTGGAACAAGCTCAAGAACTTGATATGGTTGCCTCTCTCATTTGTGAAAATCAATGATGATTTGGTTTTAAACTCTTAAAGATGATTTTTAGTTTTTAAAATCCATAGCTCATGATTCTTGTATGTTAATCTTGAACTATGAAAATTTTGCTTTTGAATTCATTATATAAGCACAAATAGATGATTCAAATTTCAAATATGCTTTATAATGTATTCTTTATGTAGTTTGATCAAGTTTAACAAAGAAAATTTCCTTTATTGATCAAATGTCATTTTTGGGCTTAAATCTTGATTTATGGTTTCATTAATCAATTTGTTTTCATATGAAAACTTTTTGCATGATTTTCATGTTCCTTTTCTTTTGATTTCATAAATCTATTTTTATACATGATTTTTATGATTATGTTTTGAGACACATTATTTCAATGGTACATCCATATGTGTTCTTATTGTTTTGTAGTATGTGAGTGATATTTAGCATATTCATCTATGCTTGCATATGTGTTCTCATTATTTTGTAGTATGTGAGTGATATTTAGCATATTCATCTATGCTTGCTCACATATGATTGTCTTAGACTTCATTTTATATATTCATTAAAGCATTTTGATAGGGAGAACAATCCCTATATATATTTTTTATACTCACCCATGCTTATTTGTAGGGGGAGCCTTCGCTCTCTTCATTCTTATGGTTTTCCCTTTTTTGATGTTATCAAAGGAGGAGAAATATTATGAGTATAGCCTTTCTTGTTTATATGCATGATATATTATACTTTGTATATTCATTTCCTTTCATATATATATCCTTTTTATAAATTGTTTGTCATCATCAAAAAGGGAGAGATTGTTGGCCTCTTTGTTTTAATGATATTTAACAAATAATTTATCACTAATGTTATTGTTAGACCCTAGAGCGGGGGTGATTAGGGTCTTATGCTAATCTAATCCGATTAAATACCAATTAAAACTAATTAATAAGTTATCCTAGCAAGTATAAAATACAACAAGATACGTAAGCTAAGATAAGCAATATGAACAAATGAATATATCCTATCAATGAGATATTACAAATATATGAGCAAGGATATATGAACTAACACAATGGTAAAATAAACAATCTACACAAGTGATAGGGTAATATGATGAGCAATACACAAAGGCAATATAAGATATGAAAACAAGAATAAGAACGCCAATGCAATCACAAACAAAACGATATGTTTACGAGGTTCGGTCCCCACTGTAGGCGTGTAAAATTACCTATAGGTCCCTTAGCTTAGCTCGGCATGATGATTCGACAAATCAACGGACGTTCGAGCGACGAAACGAACTAAAGAGGCTACGAAGCTAACGAACCGCACGTGAACAACGTCAATGGTTCGGGGAGTCAACGAGTCATCCAACAAAGCGGATTTGAACTCAAACACCGACTGGGTTTTACTGCCAAATCAGGAATCAAGTCAACAAATCAACAAAACAGCCGAACAACGGACAAAAAAACCGGAAACAACGGAAAACGACGAAACCAGCGCACCTGGGGGAACTCGGCCCGAACCGAACCACCTCAGGGTGGCTCGGCCAAGGCCGAGCCACCCTAGGGTGGCTCGGCCAAGGCCGAGCCACCCCTGGGTGGCTCGGCTATGGCCGAGCCACCCAGAGGTGGCTAGGCGCTGTTTTGTGCCAAAGGCACAGTTTTGAGTGCCTATAAATAGGCCTGGCACTCGTTCATTTGAGAGGACTTTTGGTTGAACTTCTAAAGAGCCGAAACTCTGCCGGATTGTCATCTCAACTCGGAATTGTGAAGGCTTGAAGCTTGGACCCTCGGATTCAGTTTTCGGCGAGCACCCGCGACAAACAAGGCAGGAGTTCGAAGAAGCTAATCCTCAGATCTACATCGTTCTACTCCGGATCTAAGCTTGGTTCTTAGATCCCGAGATTCGAGCGGTCGTTTCCTTGGCGAAACGATCCCTCCCGGCTATTATCTCCTTGGTGGGATAATACCCGTAATACGTTGTAGATCTGCTTGGGTCCAGATCTCACGGTGGTCAACGGTAATCAACCCCGGCGTAGGCAAAGAACCCCACAAAGCGAGCAACCTCAAAACAGGAGCTCGCGATCTGTTCAAAGGAAAGTTGTAATTTTTTGTTTCTTTCTTTATTTCGATCTCCATTGTAACCGGCTCTTATAAAAAGACCGGATATTTGTAAAATGCATAAAGTTGTTTTCAAAGTTTGTAATGGAATCCTCAATGAAGAAGAACATGATTTTCCACGCGAATAATCTGGCGACCACAGTGGGAGCCAACAGCTTCGCTGCCGAAGCTGGAGCGTCGCAGCCGCGGATCTCGATCCCGGTCGTGGAGGAGGTCGAGTATGAATTCGACCAACAGAAGTACGAGGAATACGTCTCCTCGTCCGGATCTACCTCCTCCCCCAAGTCCAAGAAGTCCCAAAAGCTCTCCTCTAGGAGAAAGGTGCGTTGGTGCGATGAAGTTGAAGCCATCAACGACGACCTCACCCCAATCGACGCCGAAGCTGCGTTGAGTGAGGCTCTACCGACCTCAAAGAAGGTCAAATCCGCCATTGAAGGCGTGGTGACTCTCTCCAAGAGAGCCCGCCAGAGGCAGCGTCAACGCCTCGCGAAGCAATTCGCCAAGGCCATGGAGTCCGTTGACGGGGTCCGTTATCATGCGGATCTGAAGAACAAACGAGGCAAACAGCCTCAACAGCAAATGCAGGGTGGTTCCTCTAAACCGTCAACTATGGAGTGGGTCCGTGTCAAACGGAATCGCTCGACTTTGGAGGAGCGCATCCGCAAACGGCGCGCGTTGTCAGCGCAAGCACGGGCCAAAGCTGAAGAAGCCCGTCGGAAGTTGCAGAAGGAGGTGGTCAAAAAGCCGCCACCAAGTCGCAAGGTTTGGAGGCCAAAGTCTGAAGCGGTTCAGGCTAAGGAGCAAAACTCGCAGCCTCCGAAAGTTCGAACTCCGGCAAGTCAACCCAAACAGTCGATGATTGCCGCAACTACCCTGGGAGATCCCGCGGGACCATCCCAGAAGAAAAGATCAGTTTTGGAGCGCCTCGGTCCACTTCCGAAGGAACGAGGTAAAACTCCAATTCAAGAACGCTTGGGGCCAATGAAGAAACCCCAAACAATGCAACACGCTGGGGGTCGCCGCAACCCTCAACACTTGGAGCAAACCGCGGCACCCAAGCGCACAACTTTGCGCATAGAAGTGCAAGAGCCCGCTGAAGATTCACGCCCACAAAGGCGTGTTTCGAGGCGTGTGACTCTGGATGGTCCGAAGAAGACAATTATTCCTCAGAAGGAAACGTTGTCATCTGATGACGACAACGTTATACCTGAGAGGTCGTGCCAACACACGATAGCTTGCTCTGACCTTCAAACAGATGAGCTGTACTATCGTGTCGGGGGTACGAACAAATCCAGAAAGAGAATCCCTCGAAGGTTCGGGACTCAGTGTCCTTGTTCAAATCTCATTCGGGCGGTACTGTCTGAATGCAACTGTGTTAAGGCAGTCCCCGAAAGAGTATCGGTGTTCGAAAGACTTAGCACCGGAGCGCCAAGGCCAAGGCATAGGCGTTTCCAACGAAGGAAAACAAGGGTCGAGGACGGTGAACATTCAAGGGTCACCGCCAACATGACCAGCACAGGAACAGCGGCTCAGGATAACCCCGAGGCGGTTCCAGAAATAACCCGACGTGTAACTCGTCTTCAATCCGGAGCTATCATCCGTGCGACGTATGGTAGAATCCGAACAAGAGTACCTTCGGGAGATGAAGAATCAGATGCCGGCTCAGCAGTTGCATCTGACAACACCGTGTCCAGCGAAGGACAGCCCCGCGAGTCGTTCATGATAAGCACGGAGCAGGTGGCCAAGATGCTTGAAGATGCCATGGCCAAACAACAGGAGACCTTTCGGTTCGAAATGCAGATGGCTATGCAGAACATGAGAGAAATGCATGACCAACAGCTTCAAGCATTAAGGAACCAACAAGGGGAACCAAGTCAGCCCAACCAGAACAACCTGGAAGATAAGGGTACAAATGAAGCTCGCAACGTCAATAACCCTCCCATTAATCCAGGGGGTGGTAACGATAATGCTAGCGAAGACGCAGGTGAAAGCCTGAAAATTAAGAACCTCGAAAGCAAAATCAATACATTGATTTCTGCTCAAGAGACTAAAAAGACGGGCATTCCCTGTCCCTACCCAAGAGAGTGGGAATCTATCCCATATCCGGCGAAGTTCAGTCTAATTAACTTCACGCCATTTAATGGGATGGGATCACCAACTCAGCATTTGATTTACTTCAAATCGCACTTGGGAGTCATCTCGGGTAATGAGCCTCTGATGGTGCGGTCATTCGTCGGCACTCTTCGCGGAGCTGCCTTCGATTGGTATCGTCGCCTCAAGCCAGGAAGCATAAACAGCTGGGACGACATAGAGACCAAATTCCTTGCGAATTTCTTCGACGACGACACTGAAATCTCTATCGGGACATTGCTCGATGAGAAGCAGAAGGACGGAGAATTGGTCGAAGTCTTCGTCAAAAGATTCCGGAATAAGGCGATGAATTGCCGGGACCCGATCAGCGAGGAGTTCATTCTTCAGACCTGCCACAACAACCTCTCGCTGGATGTTTTGGAAGCAATGGGCACAGCTCCATCCAAGACATGGAAGGACTTGAAGGTCCGAGGCGAGCAAGCTGAGCGATTCCTCAGGAGGAAGAAGGCGGAGAGAGGCCAACCGGCTACAAATCCTCCGAAGCAGAACTTCAATCAGAAGGGAAAAGGTAAAGCTCAGGTTAATGCTGTTGATGCTAACCAAACCTTTCAATTGCAACCTCAGCAACAGCAGCAGCAGCAGCAACAAGCTCCACAGCAATCGCAGCCACATTGGCAGCAGCGGTCTCAGAAGCAAAAGTCTTCGGAGCCGAGGTTTCCCAAAGTCTACTCCTTCAAAGATGACGAAGTTCCCGGCATCTTCAAATATCTGTTGGAGAACAACAAGATCCAGCTGCCGGCGATTGTGGATCATGAAGGGGCCACTAAAGTGACGGACCCAAGGTACTGCGCGTATCACAGAGCGGTCCACCACCCTACGAAGTCCTGCTATCACCTCAAGGATAAGATCCAAGCATTGATCGACGTAGGGGTCATAACTCCGAAACCGGCCAAGAATGTGGGAGCAAATGCGGTGTCAATCAGCTTTGGATCAGTGCCTACAGCTTGGTTTGAGCCAAAACGCGTTACCAAAGTCGGGATGAAGACAGTGAATGACGACCCGCACAGACAACGTCAAAAGGGACTTGTGCCTCACACAGCCCCAAACGGTGAAATTCTCTGGGTGCATCCCGACCTGATTGAAGATGAACAATGGGCCGGATTGTCATCCAAGAAGAAGTCCAAAGGGAAAGGCAAGTCTTGTTACGGAGTTTCCGCCATCCCAGGGAAAGACGACGAAGGAATCCCAACTTTCCCACTTTCTGAAGATGAACAAGAAGTCTTCACCACCAGAAGCGGGAACCAATACCACTTCAACTATCCGTCACATAATGAACAAGCAGCTAAGCTAGGGGTGATCCTAATTCCCAAACCGGCTGAAGATGTTCGACGACAGCCGGCAGATAAACAGAAAGACAAAGGATCCCAAGAGGTTCAGAACCCGAAGCAGTCTCGCTTCAGTCGTCCAATTGGAGGAGATAAACCAGGAAGTTCGAAAAATCCACGTGTCTTCGACATCATGGCTCAGCTGGCCAATATTCCAGCACGGATAACGCTGTACGAGCTGTTGCGGTTATCCAAGGAGACTAGAGAAGCCTTACAAGAGGCCTTGGCCGATTCAGAGGCGTTCCTCACCAGGATCAAACCAGCACCTGAGGAGTTAGAATTGTTAGCCCAACAGTGTAACATGGCACTAAGAACCTTCCTTGCATCACCTTCACCAAAGAGGACACGCAGACGAAGAATTCGAACCATGATCGGCCCCTGTACTTCGTCGGGTACATTGGCTCCAGCGAAGTTAACCGAATCCAAGTGGATCCGGGTTCCGCTGTGAGTATTATGCCACTTCGACTGATGCACAGCCTTCGCATTCCAGTCAGCAAGTTGGCGTCTACAGGCACAGTCATATACGGATTCAACACCAGCAGGTCAAGACCTTTGGGTAAAATCCGGATAAAGTGCCAAATGGGCGATTTAAAGACGGAGGTCACGTGCTACGTGATTGATGCTGAGACATCCTATAACTTACTATTGGGTCGGCATTGGATCCATAGTAACGTTATAGTCCCCTCCACTCTACATCAGTGTTTGAAATATGTCGACACTGATGGAAGAGTTAGGACGGTGGTCGCGGATAAGCAACCATTCAAAGGGTATGAGAACTACTTCACAGATTCTCTCCTTTATGGTAACGAATCCGATACAGAACCATCGGTCCAAGGCACGGACAGCGGAGAAGAAGCTGATTCCGAGGCCGGATTCGATTACAATGGTGGTTTTGTTTTTAATGACATTGTACCCTTTGTAATCAATCTCGACGACGAACAGTCGTCAGATGGCGGTTGTAACTGGCAACTTGCCGAGCTTGAAATAAATAATGGTTTAGAGTACTCCTTGTCTTTTGATGATGCGATAAAGGGATTGTACGATAATCCTGAATTATGTATGCCGCTCCGATCGTCGTATGTAACGAAGAAGCGTCTCCAACACTCTTTCGGAACAACTCAGATTATTCCCGCCAAAATAGGGGGACAAAAGAAGTGATCTTCGGTAAAGGAGAAAATCTTCCGGTGCCAGATCATTTCCTAAGAGAGGATGAAGATGGTGACAAGTCTGGTTTACATTTGTCTAAGTACAGTCCAGAAGCGCGCAAGCTCATGGAAAGACAAGGATATGATTTCACACTCGGAGAAGGACTATACTTCGATCGAGGTTCCCGTGTCCCAGTCAAAGCGGCATATGTACCAAAGGGTAAACCGGAGGGCTATTATCGTCACAAGAGGGGCTTAGGCTACGTTTCGTCAGATGACGAATGTGGCTGGCAAATCATAGATCAAATTGCTAACAAAGCCAAGGATCGGTACTTGCTAGATTCGTCAGCTGAAGATTCCGACACAAGTTTGGGAGAAATGTTCAAGGCCTTAATGTCGAACATGACTACGGCTGATCCATCTACAATGGAGGACGATGATCAAATGCAAACGTGGGAGGACCCATGGGTTCATCACCTGAACATGAAATATGGTGATAGGTTCGAACAGAGAGAGCCACCCACCGAAGACGAGGTAGTCCAAATCAATATGGGTGATGAAGCCAATCCAAAGCCCATATTCATCAGTGGTAGTCTCCCATCAGATGAAAAGGAGGAATTAATTGCCTTGATCAGAGAGTATATCGACGTCTTCGCCTGGAACTACGAAGACATGCCAGGGCTCGATCCCAATGTGGCAATGCACCGCCTCGACATCAAGCCGGATGCCACACCTGTCAAGCAACAGCAAAGACGGTTTCGTCCGCAGATCATGGAAGCCATCGAGGCTGAAGTTAAAAAGTTGATCGACTCAGGATTTATTCGGGAAGAACAACATCCAGACTGGTTAGCCAACATCGTTCCAGTCATGAAGAAAAATGGCAAGATCAGGATTTGCATCGACTTCAGGAATCTGAACGAAGCATGTCTAAAAGATGATTTTCCCCTCCCGATCACAGATGTCATTATTGACAATACATGTGGATTCGAAAGAATGTCCTTTATGGACGGCTTTTCGGGGTATAATCAAATCAAGATGCACCCGGATGACGAAAAGCATACGGCATTCAGAACGCCTCTCGGTATCTTCTGCTATACGGTGATGCCGTTTGGTCTGAAGAATGCAGGTGCCACGTACCAACGAGCAATGACTAAGATTTTCCAGAAACACCTCAGGAAAACAGTTGAATGCTACGTTGATGATTTGGTGGTGAAAAGCCGCAGCAAAGAAGATCACATCAAGGACTTGAGAACAATGTTTGATCTCATGCGGAGTCATCAATTAAAGATGAATCCCACAAAATCCTTCCTCGGAATGTCCAGCGGAAAATTCCTTGGATTCGTCGTCACCACTAAGGGTATACACATCAACCCAGACAAGGTAAAGGCGATAAATGAATTGCAACCCCCGAAGAATCTAAGGGAACTCAGAGGATTGCAAGGGCGTTTGGCGTATATCCGGAGATTCATTTCAAATCTTTCTGGGAAGTGCCAACCATTTTCGAAGCTAAACAAGAAAGGCGTATCGTTTATTTGGGACGATGCTTGCCAGAAGGCATTCGAAGATATCAAGGCATATCTGATGAATCCACCTGTTCTTGTTGCACCAAAATCAGGTAAACCGTTCTTGATTTATATCAAGGCGATGAACCATTCGATAAGTGCTTTATTAGCACAAGACGATGATAATGGTCACGAACAGGCAGTCTATTATCTAAGTCGGACCTTGATAGGCGCCGAGTCTCGATACCCGATGATCGAGAAAGAATGTCTCGCATTGGTGTTTGCGGTACAGAAGATGCGACATTACTTAGTTGGCCAGACGATTTACGTCATCGCTAATGTTAATCCGGTACGGGTATTCATGACTCAACCAGGTTCGATGAATTGGCGGTTGGCAAAGTGGGCCCTTCTTTTGTCCCAGTATGATCTGCACTTCAAACAGCAGAAGTCAGTCAAAGGACAGGCGATTTGTGATCTTTTGGCGGCAAGCCCGACAACAGATACGGTTGAAGTATACGATGACTTGCCAGATGAAACCCACGAGGTTAATACCACGTCACACCAACAAGTATGGCAGTTATATTTTGATGGTGCCTCGAGAGCAGTCAATAAAGCAGTAACCCCGGGATGTCCTAAGGTCACTTCTGGAGTTGGAGTTGTCTTAGTTTCCCAGGGAAGCACGTGATGCCTCGAGCTTATTCGCTGACGAGTCCATGCTCTAACAACGTAGCCGAGTATAACGCACTCCTCATAGGACTCAGTTTCGCCAAGGAGCTGGGGGTCGAATATCTCGAAGCCTTTGGGGATTCTCAACTAATTGTCAACCAAGTTCGTGGGGAGTATGAAGTCAGAAACCCAGACCTGATTCCATACCACCAAGAGGCCGTCAGAGTGGCAGATTCTTTTGAAGAATTTTACATTGAATACATCCCGCGTCTTCAGAACGCTTATGCGGATGCACTGGCAGCACTGGCAGTATCACTCGCGCAACCGCCCGAAACTGAACTGCTAGTCACAGTAAGATCACACCAACTCTGCGTACCCATATACGATGTGAATATTGAAGAGGAGGAAGATAGAAACGTAAACGCCAAAGAGGTGAACTCAACCCAAATCGGGTCCGAGTCCCGAGATTGGCGCTTTCCCATTATTGACTACGTCCAATACGGCATTTTACCAGAGGATGTAAAAGAAAAAGAATCTATCCGCCGAAGAGCACCACGGTTCTTTTACAATACCGAGACTCGTACGCTGTATCGCCGGGGGTACGATGACTTGCTTCTCCGATGCCTTTCGAATGAAGAAGCAAAAGAAGTTCTTAAGGAAGCACATGAAGGAGAATGCGGTGCGCATCAGCCTGGTCCCAAGCTGTATGATCGAATCAGAAGAATGGGATATTTCTGGCCAACAATGGTTCGTGACGCGATTGAGTACGCTCGAGAATGTCACGCTTGTCAAGTGCATGCAAATTATATGCACCAGCCACCGGAGCGATTACACGCATCAACCACGTCTTGGCCATTCGAGACATGGGGTATGGATATCGTCGGTCCCATCTTCCCGCCTTCAGTCAAAGGTGATCGATTCATCCTCGCTATCACCGACTACTTTTCAAAGTGGGCTGAAGCCATTCCGCTTAAAGAAGTAAAGACGAACAACGTCATCAACTTCATCAAGCATCACGTCATATACCGACATGGCGTGCCGAGGTGGATCATTCATGACAACGGTCCACAATTCATAAGCAACGCCTTCATCCGGTTTTGTGACAAGTTCAAGATCCAAGATGTTTCGTCAACACCTTATTACCCTGCCGCTAACGGATTAGCTGAGGCTTTCAACAAGACGATCATCAAGATCTTATCAAAACTTGTGAAAACCAACAAACGGGATTGGGACGATAAACTCGGCGAAGCGCTCTGGGCTTATCGTACTACCATACGCACACCTACGGGAGCTACTCCATATTCGTTGGTCTACGGATGCGAAGCTGTGCTACCGTTGGAGATTCAAATCCCCTCCCTTCGGATCGCTCTCGCAACGGAGATGACGACCGAGGAGCAGCATCAGAAGCGTCTCGAGGAACTCGAAAGGCTGGACGAAAAGCGCTTGGAAGCTCAACAACACATCGAGTTCTACCAGGCTAGGATATCCAGGGCTTTTGACAAAAGAGTCCGCCAAAGAAGCTTCAAGGAAGGAGATCTAGTCCTCGCTGCTCGCCGACCAATAATCCTCACCTCCAAGAAGAAAGGTAAATTCGAACCTAAGTGGGAAGGACCGTTTGTAATAGACACAGTCTATTCGAACGGTGCTTACCGCCTAATTTCTTTAGAAGGTAACAGGCAATTAATGCTAATAAATGGGAAGTTTTTGAAAAAGTACTATCCCTAGTACGTTCAGGACAACTCATTTATCGGGAAGTTCCTTGAAGAATATTACACTTAATATTCTAGAGGATAACCCAATTTTATTTTTACCACCAAAATCCCTCGCTGATCAATTTCACTTGACAGTGAGTCCACCGAAAAGGTTCGCTCTCAGTTCGGAGTCCCCTTTCGATGAACGAAAGGACTCCATTTCTTTTCTCTTGGGTTCAACCTTTTTATGGTTGTAACTGAAGTTGAAATTTCTCTTCGATAAACGAAGAACTCATCTTTCGATCTGATAACCAATCCTATAAAAGGAAAGTTTGTCAGTATCTTCCAGATTCTCGGAGTGGAGATCCCACTTCTAGTTTCCTTCTTGCACTGGAAATAGAATATAAAATTCTTCCTTTCCAGAATCAAGGAATAAAATATAAAACTCTTCCTTCCTTGTTCGGGGAATAGAATATAAAATTCTTCCTTCCCCACACCAACTCTTTTTCCAAAATTTGCCAATTTAGGATTCATCCTAGGTATTTTATCCCGAAACCTAAGCAGGGATAAGTCTGCGCCTAACACGCGCTGCCGGTTTAGTCTTTTTCCGATTGAAAAAGACACCAGAGTTCGATTCTGGGGTATTTTATCCTAAAACCTAAGTAAGGATAAGTCTGCGCCTAACACGCGCGGCCGGTTAGTTCTTAACCGCTAAAAAGGACACCCGTCCGCATATTCAACATTGTGGCAGGTTGTTATTAATAACACCGAAATCCATGCCTCACACGCATGGGGAATTTTATCCTGAATCCTAAGAAAGGATACGTCGGCGCCTAACACGCGTCGCCGGTTTGGTCTTTATCCGTAGAAAAAGATACCAGAGCCTGACTCTGGGGTCCTTTGTCCCAAAGCCTAAGTAGGGATAAGCCAACGTCTAATATACGTTGCTGGGTAGCCTATTCCCATAATAATGGCAAAGTCTACATATTCAAAGTAGTAGCACAAAGTCTAAGGGAGTTTATTCCTTTAGCGCAACGTCACATGCGGAACGGATTAAAACAATCCGCATGTAAGCCCGACTCAAACGGTAGTCGGTAAGAGCACACCAAATCCGTTGAAGGCTGAGGATTTGCCAAAAATCCTAAGTCAACGTCTCATACACGTTGTTGTTTAGTCTTTTCACAGGAAAAAGACGAAGTCTACGTATTCAATATCGTAGCACTAAAAGAGTTAACTCTTTTAGCTTAACGTCACGTGCGGAACGGATTTAGATAATCCGCATGCTAGCCCGACTCAAACGGTAGTCGGTAAAGGCTAATCAAATCCGTTAGAGGCTGGGGGTTGGCCAAAAATCCTAAAGCCAACACCTCACACGTGTCGCCGGGTAGCCTATTCCCGTAACAATGGCGAAGTCTATGTATTCGACATCATAGCACAAAGTCTCAGAGAATTCAATCTCTGAGCACAACGTTACATGCGAACGGATTTAAACAACTCGCATGCTAGCCCGACTCAAACGGTAGTCGGTAAAGGCTAACCAAATCCGTTGATGGCTGAGGGTTTGCCAAAAATCCTATGTATATTGTGGTCAATCATTTCAAACGGAATGACGAATCATAATCAAGATAAAAAGGGAATTCACTAAAAGAGTCAAAAGTCAAATCACTCAGTAAACAAAATCAGACATCAAGACTGTGGCTAAAAATCTGCTGGCTGACCTTAGACAGCTTCTCATCATAAGCTTGCCTAAGTTCAGCCCTAAGGGACTCCTCGGTGGCGGTCGAAGTCTTCGCAGCAGCCTCCTCGATCTCGACTAGCCTCTGCTTCAAAGACTTCAACTCATCGGACAAAGCCGTACAGGTCTGCTGGTCCTGTGCTTCTGTCATCTGAAGAATGCCAAAAGTCTCCTCTTCTTCGCGGAGTTCTCTTCTAAGCTGATCTATCTTGGTCCCACAAGAAGTAATAGAAGAGCGGAGCTCGGCAAGTGAAGATAATCTGGTAGCAAGGCCGGTCTCAACTCGAGCTACTCGGTCTCGCTGCGCCTGAACCTCAAGACTAGCAAGAAGTTGAGTCTCGCGCAGTGACTGCAAATGGGTCTCCAGCTCAGCAGCAATGAAGGAAGAGGCACCGGTATCTCGAAGCTCACGGAACATCTGAAGCTCATGCTCTAGGCAGTCGAGATCGTCAACTATGGCCTTCGCCAAATCTGGGTATCCTGCTTCCCTTATCAAGTTGATTCTGGAATTAAGGAGAGGTTTAAACTGGTGAAATGAAAGTCCATCGTGAAAGAGCTTGCTGATCATAGCATTCACAAAGGAGAAGAAAGAACGAACGTCTATGCAGATGACGACCTTGTCAGGATCGTCGTCAGATAACAATTCCTTCACTAAGACATGAAGACGAGAAGAACGCCCTACACAAAAAAGGGAGAAGTCCGTCAAAAGCCTTAATAAGAAAAAGGAATAACACTCTTCAATGAGTTAACTTATACCTTCTTCCCCTTGATCCGCTGGGGGTAGTGGAGGTGTAACGGCTGTAGATGCATCAACTGGTGTAGTTGGTCTCACAGCCGGCTCAACAGGGTCTTTCTCAACAAAAGCTCCTGCCAGATACAAAACAAAATTCGCAGAGGCGTTACATTATAGTTGCATTAGTCAAGATTGGCTAGTCCTATAATTAACTCAGAAAGAAGCACATACCTTCAAAGAAACCATCCTCGGGATTTTCAGCGAAGGCGCGCTCAGAAAACATATCCCCAGGTAACTGGTCATCGATCTGAGGAGAGTTATATATGTAGCGCATCATGGGAGTGTCCGCAAACAAGCTTCCCTCGTCAAAGTCATCGATGGAGAAATCTGACATAAAAAGATATAAGTGCCAAAGAAGAGTGAAGAGACTACAACTAATGGAAATAAGTTACCTCTCACGGGTGCATCAGCCTCTTCATTTCTAGGATTCGCCTCCTGCAAGTTATCTGAAGGAGCAAGAAGTAGAGGACAGTTAGAAAATACACAAATTCGTTGATGTATTATCTAAAGAAATACAGTGTCAGTGTTAGATGTACCTGGATTCACGGAATCGGGTCCTACATTGATCTCCTCTCCAATGTCAGCAACCCCGGTAGGCCTCTCTTCATGAGGTAGTGGGTCAAACTCATCGGGAGACACGGGAATGGGATCGGGGCTCATCTCATTCTCTCCACGCACTCCTATATAGAGATAGAAGAGCGTGAGTCAATATTCCGAATAACCAAGAGAATGGTTCACAGGATGGATATTACCTCCGTCACTGGCAGGATCATCTTCAGCCAGGTCCATATCAGAAGCTCGGGAAGCTGCACGCGGCTTACGGGCTAATCTCTTCCGCCTAGCAATGGGGATCGAAGGTCTCGCCTGGCGAGGAGGACGAAACTCTTCATCCTGATCAACTGTGGTCCCTGAAACATCAAACCATAGTCAGTTGCAATATTTCTGCAAGATAGAAATAAAAGATGAATTGCAAACCTCGCTCGGAAAAGTCATCATAATCTTCGGGATCCCCGCCTGAAGCCTCATCTGTGGAATTGAATGTCCTCTGGCCCTCTTCATCAATCCGGCGAGTCTTGTTCCGCGTCCTTTGTGCCCGAGCGTTCTCCCGAATCTTAAGGGAATCAAGCTGAGAAGCCTTCTCAGCCTCTATCTCTGCAATCGGCTTCACGGGGACAGTCTTGTTAGCTGCTAGTAACCACTTGCAGCTCAAGAAAGTGAGGTTCAACTGCCGATCAATACTTGGGAGACTGAATTTAGCACCAGTACAGCCAGTCACGGTCCACAACCATGCACGGAGACCGTCTACCAAACCACTGTGGGTCCGAAACTGCTGACGGGGATTCCCGATGTAGAGCTGATCATAGCCAAACTGGCGAGCGAATCGGCAGGGTAGATATGGCTCTATGAAGCACTGATCCCTCACCCGAAAAGTCAGATAGCCAGGCCTAATGTTCACCAGCCAATTGAAGCAGCCAATGTCTAAATGAGTCCGATACTCTCTCGGCCTCTCATCATCTATCAAGCACTCGCCGTACCGGCCGGAGAACTACGGAAAACAAGTGGAGAATGCTCAACACTTGTGGACCTGCAGCTGCTGTCTGACATCAGAAAATCCTCGACCCTCCCACCTGCTATTCTCAAGCAACTATAGCAGGGGAACGGAGTGATCTGTGGCGTTCGGCACCGACATCATATCCGAGCGGTGGAGGACGAACCAGGCCATCAGATAAGCGTACGGAAGCTCCACCTTAAGAGTGGGAATCTGACCTGGTAAATCGGTCTCCTTCCGTGTGAAGGCACTAGAAAGCTGTCGAAGTCCTTGGTGAATATCAGCTACCATCACCGGAAGAAGTGAGAGTTCTTTCTTGTAGGCAAGCTGAACCGCTGGATAGAGTACCTCCAAGGGCAAGGCGTCGCCAGACTGGTATGGAACCACGCACTTCTTCAACCAGATAGTAAGAAAGCCGGCAAGAAGAGTCATCGGCCGGATCGGTGTGATCGCATGCCATAAGAAAGATCTGAACTTGGTCTTCGCAGGGAAGCCACCCTCAGGACTGCTAGTGGTATAAGAACGAGCGTCAATCTTCTTCAACAGACTGTTCACCTCTGAAGGAGTAAGTGGGGCCAACTCACAAATATCCTCGCCAGAACGGTTCTCCAGGTTCTTGAACAGATAGTTCGCAAACTGCTTCAGACTCACGGAGGCCTTGGTCCTTTTTGCTAAAGGCTCAGACTGTGCTAAAGCAATGTGATAATGACAAGTGAGATCCCATAGAGTCTCATAGCGATCAGGCATGCGATCCTTCAACTGGTCCAATTCATGATTAGAGGGAAAGTACTCCTGGTATAGCATCTGTCCCATGGGCAAGCCAGAAATCCTGTGCATCTCGTGGAGAGCTAAGCCCAACTCCCCCTGCCGGGTCAGAAAAGTGTTCGAGTCTGGATTATATAGCTCGAACAAAGCACAGAAATGCCTCAAACTGACAGGCAAGCCATACATGGTGGCACGAACAGCTGCATATAAACCGCAAGTGTGCAACTCCTCGCTCCATCGGCTCAAGACATATGTCGTCATGCGACTCCACCAAGACTTGTCCAAAGAGTGGACCCAACCATAAATCCTGTGACGAGTCGCAGGCATCTCCCGTCCTAGGATAGCGAGGCGATTCCTTAAGGTCGAGGCAGTGGCGAGAAACTCGTTACGTGGTGGTGCATCTAGTCCCAGCACCCCGGGATGCAATCCGGTGATTTGACTCCTGCTCGAGCCAGGAGCTGCCTGATGTGTGACGTAGCCGCAATGGACGCTCTCATGATCCTCCGTCAAGCGCCACGACATCTCCCGTGTCACAGCCTGACGTCTGAGCTCAGTCAATGAGCGATGCCGAGGAATCTCCGGCAAGTATAGGAAGCCACTGCCGGTCTTGTGGAGCCACTGCTCAGCGTCAATGAATACGGCTTCTGGGTCATCGACAGAATCACCAAACAGGAAGTCGCTCTTCCGAAGAGGCTGAGTAGAGCTGGCATCCTTCACAAAAGGCGCATCTGTGATCAGCTGACGAATGGCTCGATGACTACCTTCCCTCACCACTTGGGCAACCTCAGTCGACGTGCCCGGAGCAAACTGAGGAGTAGCTGGAATAGGAGAAGGATCGTTGGAGATCGAGTAATACTCGCCACGACGCCCACAGACTGCGTGGGACGAGAATGATCCAGAAGGGTATCCCACTGCAAAGTGAACAGTTAAACACTGGTTAGTCCCGATTATAAAAGGAAATTGAACTCATCTTACAAATAGTTAAGATAGAGTCATTGCCTTATAAAGGGTGAGACGATTTGGCCACATTGTGCAATTACAACACAGGGTATGTCAACAACATATCCCTGCCTTATAAAGCGCAATGTAGCGTCAAATCGCCCCCTTTAATTTTGAGATATGGTTTTGACCAAGCAAAACATATCTTTGAAGCGTCGATCCTCACCAACGAGAATCAAGGCTCTTCCCGATTGCCT
>BQKN01062954.1:0-19013 GCA_022839385.1 Asparagus kiusianus
TTATATATGTTTGTGTGTGTGTGTATATATATATATATATATATATATATATATATATATATATACACGTATATACACGTCTATATATATATATTTAGATAAAAATCATCCAAAAGTGTAAGGTAGAAAAATACACACAAAATGATAAATATTATTGTAATGTGTATGAAACAAATAGAAAAAAAGAATTATACTAATTTGTTGGACAAATTCAGATTCATTAAAGCGATTATTGAACAATAATAAGACTTGAACTGTCTCAACCTTAAAAACTGAGAAACAAAGTGCCGCTCTTTTACCTCAATAGTATAGAATTTAGGAGGAAGAATGATTGTATTTGGCAGTTGATTTATACTATATTTAGATATAAAAATATTCACTATAGGATGGCTATCCTTTGAGATATGCACAAACATAATCTATGAGAGTGGGTCTTTGAGCATTTTTTAACAAATACACTCAATTTTCTATAAATTTCATAAGAGTGTGGATCTTTGATCATCTTTTAGCAATACACTTTTTTGTTTGATATATTTTTAGCATACATACACATTTGTGCATACAAAGAATAAATGTGTGTATTATTCAAGTCATAAATAAACTTAAAAACTCTTGATATAATCCAAAAATATACAATAAGCAAAATATAAAAACTCTTTACCTACAAAACAGGATAAATATAAAACTAGGTGCGTAAAAATGTAACATGAAAAATCTCATGAAATAATATGTCAAATAGTCATATTTTTTTTATCATTGTGTGAAAATTATATGTATACCTGTGTGACATAATCAAGCATATATACCAAAATATAAATATCATCTGAATCAATCTTATAAAAGTATATACATATACATGCCGAAAGTTTTTTTTAAAAAGAGAAATATTTATTTTGTTTTTGATAAAAATGAAAAAGAGAAAAAAAAAATCTAAAAACAACCCTAAAAAGAAATTAAAAATGAAGAAAAAATAAGAAAAATATAAAAAATTTGAAAATCAAGAAAAATAAAAAAAATCCAAATTATGGACATACAACAAGAAAGGTGAGCATGCAAATATATGAAACTAAGTTAATTATCTAAAAACTAGAGTTCAAATAAAGAGTTAATGTAGACCAATTATCTCAAGCATCACCAAAAGAATATACATGTCCAAAAAAATCTAAAAAATAGAAAGAAAAAAGAACCTTCAAAGATTAAATTTCTATTTCTCTCAGTTCGCTCCATCATCTCTCTGCATGTCCTCATAATGATCATTTCCTCCATGAACTCCTGAAGGATGTGCTGGTCCAGTAAAGAAGTCATCATTTACCGATGGTCGGTCAAGAGATGGATCTGACTGATGAGAGCTTTCATGATATACTGTAGCCATGCATTATAGTAGGTGTATTGTGACATCATATCAATCCTCATTGACATCATATCTCTCCTCATCAGCACCATATTCTCTATCCTATAGACTAAAAAGTCCTCGATCTAGAGGAACTTGAGCCCTTTGAAGCAATAGATTGAGATCTAGATGATATCCCTGATACGAGTTGCCGTGCGAGCACCTTTGATCGTGGAATTATCAAAGGTGGGTTGAGAAGAGGATGACAGAAACACAAGAACAATTTAGTGGTGGCGAAGAAAAATACCTTCTCTAGATTATGAAGAATCAATTGTTACAAATCTCTCTCTCACAATCTCGCTAGAATCGAGAACAACCTCTCAATCCTCTCTAAACCCTAATACAATGATTAGAATTTCTCTCTGATCTAAGATCATTAAGACTACATATGTTCTCTCCTTTCCCTTTATAAACCCTAAACAATCACTTTTTATAGGGTTTATAACATGGTGGCAGTTTGGTAAATAACCAAAACCAAACCCAGCTAGGATTCCCCCAAACAGAAACTAAATCGGCTTGGGAAACCCTCGATCAGTCGACTCATTATCGACTCATGCTCACTAGTCGACTCATGGTCGACTCAAAACGTGCACAAAGTGTGCTAGCCTGCATGAGTCGACTCATGATTTCATTAGTCGACTCAGTAGAAGTATTTTGCTATCTGGAGGCGATTTCTTGAGTCGACTCATCAACCCGACAGTTGACTCATCAACCGTCAGTCGACTCATCAACCCGTCAGTCGACTCATCAGGCTGAGAACTAAAATCTTTGATTCTTCGTTCTTCCGACTCGCTTCACGCTCCATCCTGTGCTCCGCCGTGTCGCTTCACACCACTATTCTCAAGATATCATGAGAATCACCTATCCTCAAGCTTCCATGAGGATTTCTAAGCTTCTGAAGCAGAGAAGAAGATACACATGTATCATGGCTCCCCTTTTTAAGAACTTGAAGTCCCTTTCAAGTTTAGAACTTTTACTGAGGAAACTCTCGGGCCCCTCCATCTTTGTGGCCTTTAATCATCTTCTTCTTCCTTAATCTCTGAACTATTTATAGGGTTTACAACATGGTGGTAGTCTGGTAAATAACCAAAACCAAACCCAGCTAGGATTCCCCCAAACAGAAACTAAACCGGCCTGGGAAACCCTCAATCAGTCGACTCATGATCGACTCATGCTCACCAATCGACTCATGGTCGACTCAAAACGTGCACAAACTGTGCTGGCCTGCATGAGTCGACTCATGATTTCATGAGTCAACTCAGCAGAAGTATTTTGCTATATGGAGGCGATTTCTTGAGTTGACTCATCAACCCGACAATCGACTCATCAACCGTCAGTTGACTCATCAACCTGACAATCGACTCATCAACCGTCAGTTGACTCATCAACCCGTCAGTCGACTCATCGGGCTGAGAACTGAAATATTTGATTCTTCATTCTTCCGACTCGCTTCACACTCCATCTTGTGCTCCGCCGTGTCGCTTCACATCACTATTCTCAAGATATTATGAAAATCACCTATCCTCAAGCTTCCATGAGGATCATTAAGCTTCCGAAGCAGAGAAGAAGATACATACGTATCAATCCTAACAGTAGCATCACCCTTGCTCGTAGCTAAGCTATTCATGGTAGGGCAAAAGTGTGGTTCTCCCCTTCTCAAATCGATCAGCAGTGTGAAAGGGAATCCACTGGTCTTGGCAAACCTCTATAATAAAAAAAGTTTAAACTAAGCGAGTCTTCTTTTTTGACTTCTTGTCAATAATGTTTCAAATAGCAGCGACAACCATATACATCCTAAGAAATATGACCTAAACGGGATCGAAATATTTTCCACTAGCAAGCCAATATAATAATATAACATCCCAGATGCTAGGTGTGGTGTAGGCGGCATAGGGATGTAAGTCAAACTTAAGGAAGAGGTTGAAAATATTTAACTTAGGCTTCAGATATCCTTAGTTGAAGACTCTAGAGTGTGGTGATAATCATATTTTTATTACATTTTTATACCCTTATTATCTATTTTATATGAATAAATATAATAATAATAATAATTTTTATCTTAATTTGCAGGTTAATGAAGAAATAATGAATAAAATCCCAAAAGACTCTTAACTTCCTTTTATTGAAGCCCGGGATTAAGCTAAGTAGCCTATAAAAGCTAGAGAAAACAAAAATCTAATATGAAAAGAAATCATATTTAGGATGGTTAACCGTAAAGAAACAACGATATCTCCCAATCTGGAAGGCAGAATTTAACATATAATATATAAAAATTGTCTATCTCGACGAGACTAAGCCATCCGTCAAGCTAAAATTTTGATACTTGTATAGATACTAGTATCAATACCAGTATCAATACCAATATCGATATCAGTATCAATACATGTATCGATAGGGGTATCAATACCAGTATTGATACTTGTATCGATACCAAATGTGCAGTTACAATTTAAAGGCTCAAATTGATTAACTTGGATGTAGGCACTGAAAAATACCAAGAGACAAAAGAGTGACGAAGCTCATCTCAGTTAATGAAGCTCGTCTTAGCTAGACGAAGCTCTCAAACACCTCATCACTCAGAAGATAAAGTTCGTTATTATAGACGAAGTTCAAAGCTCATCACTAGGGACAAAGCTCACTCAGAAGGTGACGCTCGTCATTAGAGACGAATTTTGAAGCTTGTCACTAGGGACAAAGCTCACTCAGAAGGTGAAGCTCATCATTAGAGTTGAAGTTCGAAGCTCGTCACTAGGGACAACGCTCCTTTAGAAGATGAAGCTCGTCATTGAAGATGAAGTTTGAAACTAGTCATTGAAGACAAAGCTCATCATTGGAGACAAAGCTCCTATAGAAAATGAATCTCATTCAAAGGACGAAGTTCATCCAGAGATGAACCTTGCTAAGAAGCAAGACTTGCCCCAGAAGATGAGGCTCACCATGCAGCGAGGTTCAACCATCAAAGATGAAGCTTCCTACAGCAGCGAAACTCGTCTTGTTAGACGAACCTCGCTACACATTAAGGCTCGTCTCATCAGACGAACCTCTTCACATAGCAAGGCTTGTCTCATCAAATGAGGCTCGATGCCAGGAGGCTAACAGCCATGAAAACTCAGTCAGCCCATGTGGGATAAATCTAAGGAGTTAGTTACACTCCTGATCCCATGATCTCAGCATCAGTTATGTACTGAGTGCCTATAAATAGCTGTGAACAGCTATGAAAAAAACTTTTGGGGGAATTTTAGAGATCAGAGCATCAGATCTTAAGGCCCAAGAGTTAGACGCATGAGCGTCAAGAATTAACAGCAACTGTGAGCAGCTTAAGTACTCAAAAGAGGCTATTTCCTACTCGGGTTGAAGCAATCTTATTCCGATCATCAACGAGAAGTAAGCTTGACATGAGCATCGAGTGAGGCATCTCATCGCTACATCAAACCCACGTTAAACAAATGAGAAGTCAAATCAATCTTCTCCTCTTCTGTACTTGAAAAAAAATGACTGTAAAAAGATTCTTACCAAGTGATAGAATCATTTCTTACAAAGAACCAGTCATCTTGTCTTTTTTCAAGACCCTACAGAAGATGGTGACCTTAGTGGGAGAAGTCATTTTCTCTAAAGAAATAATCATGGCATAGTCGGACAAAATTGCCATGGGAACTGACGTCAAAACCCTTGTCATCGAGTTCAATCAATCCAAGTACAAGGAGTTCCTTTCCTCCTGTACTCCGAGTCCCACCAAAGCACGTAAGTGCCACAATGTCTGTCACGAGACTCTAGCTAATTCAGCTTTTAACAACTCAACCCGAGTTAGCCTTGAGGAGAAGTCCATGCCTCTGACTATCGAGGCTCTGAGAACAAGCTGCCAGGCCAAATAATGGGTCGCCAAGCAACCCAAGCAAACTTCAATTGCTACAGAGTCCATGGCTAATCTACTGTTGAAGAGGGCAAGACGTCGTTGATGCCAGAATCAGGCCCATCGTGAAGCCCGTGTCTTAGCTTCTCTAGATGGCTTTCATTATAGGCCTTGAGATGACATCGCCAGAGCTCACAGGTTAGTTGAGACTTGTGCGATAGAGGTACGTCAGAATGACGAACCTCACCCAATTGAGGTGCATCAAAATAACAAACCTCGCGAAGTCCTCCATCGCTGTACATGCGTCCAAGTTCACCCAGAAGATGAACCTCGTCTTTAACACAAGGCTCGTCCAAGACACCAACTTCGTCGCTCGAGCCAGATTTGCCCCGTTTTCGAGGCTGGCAAAACTCAGGTGTGTCAGAATGATGAACCTCGCCTCTAGCACAGAGCTCGCTCCACTACTAGGCCACCTTCAAGTTGCCAAGTCGTGGTTCGACTAAGATGACAGATTCGTCCCTCGAACCAGGTTGCCAAGTCGCATGAATGACGAGGCTCACCCAACTGACGAACTTTGTATCAAACATGAGAGTGACGAGGCTCGTCCAATTACTCAGGCTCGCTAATCTCTAACACTTAGAGATTCTTGTGCATGCATAACCAAACTACCTGAGTTAGCAGGGGGCGGTCCTGTTACTGATCTCCGTGATTATCTGCTTTTTAAACACAGTATAAGCCAGATAAAATCTCGTTGCAACTATGAAAGGCTTATCTCCTTGTTACTTGCTAAATGCCAGTGTGGGGGCCCATCACCTAGGTCCTCTGTCTTTGAACGATTGTCTGAACTGTCGGGAGTCTCATCATCCAGAAGAAGATGCTTTTGTCCCAGAAGCAAATTCCCAAGAATGAACCTACTAAAGTTACAATCAATATGACCAGCAGGGGTAAAGGCAAAGGACCAACTGGATCTTCTGACTCCTCTGATCTTGAGTTCTCTCCGGGGCTGAGGGGATTTTAATTGAGCAGGTGGGCTTCTTTTGACACACTCACACCCATACTGGCTCGGTAACTCCATTGGATTACCGATGTTTGGCAGATATCTCTGACGAGGCCGACGATGAGCTTGACAATTTAGTCATTACCAATTTCTAAGCATCCAGCACTGAACAAAGTGAGCGCATGAATGCCCACATGGCTAGAAATACAGAGGACATGGCACAAAGATTGGAAGACCAACAAGCTACTCTTCTCCAACAACAGGAGACTATCAAGCACATGAGAGAAATGTTGGATAAACTCCTTAAGAAAAAGGAGAAGAAGAAAAATAAGAAAGGTTTTGGCAAAGCCTCAGGATTAGGATATCGGCGACCTTCACCTGAAATTGGGGAATCTAGCCGCCCAAACCAAGAGGACACTGACATAGGGGGTGACGAAGAGGAAACTCCAAAAGCTTATTCTAAATCATCAGAAGCCGAATCCAATCCTCGTAAGAAAGAGTGAGACTAGAAGTTGGATGACTTTTAGAAGCAACTGGATGCTTTGAAACTTCAGAGAATTTTTTGGGAATTGGGGGTGACTAGACCGTACCCTGCCGAATAAGATGTTGTTCCTTATCCTCCAAAGTTCAAGCCACTCAGCCTCCTACAATTTGATGGCACAGGCTCTCCTACCCAACATATCATTACTTCCATGCACAAAGTGTGTACATAATGGGAAATAATCCTATTATGACTCGACTATTCATTGGTACCCTCAAAGGGATCGCTTTTGAGTGGTTCCGTAGATTGGAGCATGGGTTCATCAACTGTTGGAAGGACATGGAAAGGCTCTTTATGGACAGATTCTTTGACAATGACATAAAAGTATCTATGGCCACTCTGTTAGCTGAGAAGTAAAAAAAGATAGAGTCCGTCAGCGATTTTCTTAAGAGATTCAGGAACCGATCGCTGCATTCTCGTCATCAGGTTTCGAAAGCCACTCTCATTGAGATGTACCGAAATAATCTCTCCATTAATTTACTATCCAAAATAGGTGTTGTTGAAGCTCGTTCATGGAAGGACCTGATCTGACAGGGAGAACATGTTGAAAGCATGCTTAAGAGGTTAGACATTGAAGAGCGTCATGAATCTCGTCCTAGAAGAGGGGGTGCTAACCAAGGAAACTTCATCCCTCAAAGCCATTCAAAGGGAAAGGATACTCTAGCGATGGAAATCATTTCCTCGTCCAAACCCTCTTCAAAGCAGAAAGGTAATCCTCGGATAACGACTTCTAGAAGCAGTATGACTTCAAAGATGAGCTGGTCATCATGATTCTTAAGAATTTAATCAAGATGAAGAAGATCAAGCTTCCAGAATCAAAACGACCTGAGGAGGCTTCAAAGATGGATGATCCTAATTATTGTATGTACCACAGGATGGTGCATCATCCGACGAAGGCGTGCTACATCTTGAAGGATAAAATCCAAGCTTTATTAGACGCAGGCGTCATGACCTTTCAATCTAAACAAAAGAAGGTGTCTACAAATATGGTCTCTTTGTAGTTCATAGGTTTCTTGGAGCTTATTGTCCAAAGCGGTGTGAAGTCGATCCCACAAGCAGAGACCAGGGTCCTGAATCTTGATCATCATCATCAAAAGGAGAAGGGTAAGGTTCTCTACACTACTCCAGAATATGAGGTCATATGGGTCCACCCTGACCTACTTGTAGATGAGCAATGGACGTCGACAAGTTCAAAGAAGTCCAAGACAAAGTAGAAGTCCTCTAATGTTGTTTCTGCCATCCTAGATGAGGGGGTTGAAGCTGCTTCACTCAGCAGTTTCGGTGATGAACAACCAACATTCATCGCACAACCTATTAAGATGTCATGAACCCATGGAAAAAAAGAGTACTTGAAGAAATACCTTGAGGTGGGAGACGGCCTGCCAAAGCCAATAGAGGAAGCAGCAAAAAAAGACGCAATTACCCGCCGGTGATCCAAAAGTAAAGGAGCTCCGATATAATAAAGTGCTTAGGAGAGAGACTCCTGAAAGCTTAAAAAGTCCTTTTTAGTTAAATGTGTTGGCTCACCTTGCCAACATCCCAGCAAGAATCACGCTATTCGAGCTCCTACCTTTATCCAGATCAACCAGGAAAGCTCTGCGTGAAGCACTAGCAGATAATGAAGCATTCCTAGTTCATATTCCACCAATTCCAACAGAGGAAACACAAGAAGCATGCCCTCAATGCTACCAAGTCTTTAGAGGATGAATGCCCTATATCACGTTCTCCCCAGAAGACATGTTCGTGAAGAAGCATGATAGGTCTTTATACTTCACAGGATACATCGGCTCGGTTCGGGTAGACCGGATCTAGGTTGACCCCGATTCTACCTTGGGCATCATACCTTTGAGGCTCATTAATCATCTCGGGGTCCCTCTTCATCATCTGTCAGCAACGGGGACTACCATCTATGGCTTCAACGCTTCTAACACCCGTCCTCTTAGTAAAATCAAACTCAAATGCCAGATGGGGGACTTGAAGACAGATGTCACCTACTATATCATTGATGCAAAGACGTCCTACAACTTATTATTGGGTCGACCATGGATCCGTAATAACTTGAGCGTTCTATCCACCCTGTATCAGTGCATGAAGTAGGTGGATGAAAGCGGCAAGCTTAAAATAGTGGTCACAGAAAAGCAACCATTCAAGGGGGTGAAGAATTATTTTTCTGATTCTATCCACTACCTAGATGGTGAGCCGACCGATGCATCACCAATTGAGGATCTTAACAGTGGCAATGAGGCTGATACTGAGCTTGAGTACGAACATGGGCTTATCTTTAATGACATTGAATCCATCGTGATCGACCTTGAAAACCTTGGTGTAAATGACATTGTTGATGATGCCGGTGAAGTAGTCTTCAATAATAATGAGGGTTTAGCTTACTTGTTGTGTGTTGAATTTGACTTTGATATACCAGGTACAAGTGCCAATATATCGACAGATCCTCTGTCAGGGTTATATGCCGAGTCAGCATTGTACATGCCGTTTTGCTCATCCTTCACAACAAGCCGACGATGCATCGAATCTTCGTAGGCCGCCTTCGTGGTTCTCGCTAGAAAAAGCAATCAAGAAGACATCATTTTTGGGTGAACTGAGGGTCCACTGCAAACTCTTTGGAATAAATTCAAAGAAGAAGAAAAAATTCCTCAATTCTCACATTTCAAGCCAACAACACGCCACATAATGGAGGAAATGGGATATGACTTTTCCCATGCAGGAGGTCTAAATTTCAGAATAGGTTGGCGCATTCTGCTTGCCAATGTAGTGTTTTAAAGCAAGTGAAGAGTCGGATGGATACTCCATTAGCTATTCTTCCGAATCGATCTGCTGGGATTCAGACACCAGTATAGGGGTCGTGTTCATGAGACTTATGTCTAACACGACCTCAGCTCAGCCGAGTGAAACTTGAGAGGATGATCAATAACCCCTATTCGAGGATCCCATGAGTTGGCAACTCAGCATGCAGTGGTGTAAAACCCCAAAATTTGAATATTTTGTGATAAGTAATAATAAATATGTTATAAATAATATATTATGATGTTTGAGTATGCTAGGAATTGATTTGAGATCAATTCAATGTATATGTGTACATATATAAGAGCAAATGCACAAATCATGCTCGATGTATAAATCTCGAAATGTATGACTAGTTAAGAGTTTATGTGTTTTTCATATCGATTCAGTTAGAATTTGGAAAAACTCAAAAGACCAAAGTTGTAGGTCTCTTCACCAGCTTTCCAACTAATCTTAGATCACCTCATTCCGAGGTCTTATCAGAAAGTTATGGCTATTATACCGAACCTTAATCTGTGTGCAGACTTTCAGATGGTCGACCGCAGTGGGCTCGGCGGTCGACCGCTGGGCGTGCAGACGCCAGTTTTGGATCTGTTTCGGGTTGGTTTTGTTTATACCAAACCCGGTTGTTACCCTACGTATATATACTCATTTTGAAGCTCTCAAAACCCTCTTTTGAACCCTAATAGCCTCAGCCCTCCTTCACTCTCTCCTCTCAAACCCTAACTTCGTTTTTGGTGATTTTTGAGGAGTTCGAAGGATTTGCGATGGATTTTTGTGCGGATCAGCAAAGGGGATTATTCTCTTGTGAATCCAGGAGCTTTGTTTACATCAGAGGCGAGTAATATCTCGCCCAATCTCTCACCCATGTTTTTACGAGCTTTTCTAACGATTTTAATGAGTTTTCTTGAGCCTAAATCACTATTTTGCGTATATAGATAGATCTTTATGACATGTGATGTGAAAATCAAGTATTTCAGTTTTCAAATACTCACCAATGATTTTGGTTAAAGAGATCTAAATCTGAAAACGTTTTATTAAGAGTTAAATTTTTGATTTTTACTGTTTTATAAAGTTTAAAACACGGGTATATATGTTCACGATTTTTATGATGATTTTTACATGCTAAATGTTGTTATATGATGATTCATATGTGTTAGAATATGTGATATATTGTTTGGAAGCAGGGATGGATTGTTTGGATCAATTTCAAAACAGAGAAGAAAAAAACCTAAATTTTGGCATCTCCTAGTCTCGCGGTCGACTGCAGCGCTATGCGTGGTCGACCGCTGGGCGTTCTGTCGAGCAGAATGTCTCTGCTCATTTCATGGTCGACCGGAGTGGTCTCTACAGTCGACCGTGATACTGTTTGTGTATGATTCTGTTTTGTTGTGTATATTGTGTGTACGAATTGTTTGCCTCTATTTTTCTGGCATTAAATTTACAGTATAGAACATTTGTCTATATATGTGAGTGACATTATGATTATCAGTTTAGACCCGTACACTAAGGTACGTGTGTTACTAGTATATGTGTACCTTTTCATACATATGAATTGGACGATGGAAAAAGTTATATATAGTCCATGTGTTGGACATGCATTCACCTTTCAGTCCTCGTGTTGAACTATAATCCATTGAAGTCCTCGTGTTGGACTATAATCCACTGAAGTCCTCGTGTTGGACTATAATCCATTTCAGTCATCGTGTTGGACATTTACATATTAGACCATGTGTTGGACATTTGTTAAGCTATGAGTATGACACTTACCTGAATCAGGACATGACATGATAACATGAGATTTGGACATGATAGCTACCTAGGCTGGACACGACACTTGTGTGATCTTGACCTTTGACACTTATATGGTTTTGGCATGACTTTTGATTAAGTATTAAGATGGGCTGTTTCTTTTAGTTTATTATTCATGTATTAGACTTCGGGTTTGGTATTTAGGGATTTACAATTTGAGATATAAGGTATATGAGGGTTTCCTTGTTTGGATTATTTCGCTCGACGTACCTATGCTCATGTTGTAATTTCCTAAACACTAAAACCCATTATCTGATAGGATTAATAATTTTTAATTATTATGTATTAACTGTATTTTCTGTACACAACGAGCCCTATCCCTTGGGGTTGGTTGTGATGTTGCTCGCTAGCGCTTTGACGCTCGTTGTCCCTCCCCATTTTAGGTAACGAGCCAGGTGCACGGAGAGTCGCAGGTTGATGGCGATACACTTTAGTGATTCAGCTGTCTATTATAGTTACATTTTTCTTTTGAGCTCCACTATAGACTTTTGTTTAGACATTTGAGGGATTTGTTCTAGAAGTTGTAAAGGCTGTGTGTCTTATTTCCTCTTATTCAGTCATTTTGTACTTGAGACTTGTTGAGACTCTAGTTTATTTATCTCAGACATTTATCTTGTATTTCTGTAGGTTGGATGATGAAATATTAATTTGATCTCTATCATTTCATCAGTTATTTCTTGTATTATCTTTTACTTGCTTTTGTACCTACACCTGTTATTTTGACTCTACTAGAGAGATAGTAATTGTGATGGTGAAACATATTATTGCACGGTGTGATGTATGGTAGGTTTGACATTCCTGGTTTCACATCGGACTGCAGCCTTGTGTGAACCCAAGGACGTCACAGTTGGTATTAGAGCTCTAGTTCCAGTATCCTTAGGATCATCCTGTGTCGAGTCGTGGAGCTAGGATAGAGTTTCTTAGGATTCATGTATAGAGTCCGGTAATAATTTCCTAGTACGAGTGAGGACGATATATGCGTATATCTCAAAAGTTGAGATTTTTTTGACAACTATTTTATGTTAATTGAAGGTATTTGCGTGAATACTATGTGTTATGAATTCGTATTGTGATACGTTATATATATATATATATATATATATATATATATATATATATTGCTATCTCATGTTCTGTGATAATAAAGCTCTCCTTTTGATATTATAAATATCAAAATGAGGATGTGGTCGAGGTAAAACTCGTACCTAGAGAGCTGGGCATGCAGAGCCGAGTCGCAACAGGCTCCACAGTATTTGATCAGCCTCATGGCACCGTTAGCAGCAAGATCTTACAACACTCGAGGAGCAAGAGGTGCATCCGTTTCCATCATTAATACAACTTTCAAGAGATTCACCACCGGTTGTACCCGTCGTGGAAGTAAAGAGGTAATTCCAATGAGTGCACCACTACAATCAGCTCTTGATAGAGCTGTAGAGCAGGAGGTTTAACTCTGAAGGAATAAGAAAGATATCAGACAATGAGAGCACCAGAGTTTCAAGGCGCACCAACTTCATTTGCAACCTATAGAGGGAAGAAGTATATGAAAATTTCTTGAACGTCGACTTAGTACCAAGTAGAAGTTAGATGTATTCAGCACTGAGGACCTCGCTGGAGGATAGCAACAACATCTAGATTTTTGACGGGGTAGCAATTATCATCTATTTGGGAGAATTTTAGTCACTACTTCAACAAGCAGTTAGAGCTAGTCTAAGTGAAGCATTGAGGTATATCCGCAGTGAAGGAAGAAATCAAAACCAGAATAGTGAAAACGCCAATGGTAAGAGAAATATTGCGGAAACTAGAGAATTCTAGCAGCAGGAAAATGAGTTTAACCCAGCAACAAGGACAATATAAGAAAGGAGCACAATATGATTCGAGAGCGCCGAAGTAGCGCTGAATTCGGAGTACATGTTACAATCACAACAAGATCGAACAAGAGCGAAAGAATTGTCGCAGTACACCAGTAGGGAGCCAGCAAGATAGAGGTCACGGACGACAGTCTCAGAGTCGTAATTTTAGCCAGCAGTGGGGAAATAGAGGCTCTACTTGTTAATCCGAGGATTTAGGGTCAACATGCCATATTTACATTATCCAGGAGATTTGCATTATCCAGCAGAGTCTATTCAATAGTACGACGTGATCAGGGTACGAGCAGAGCTTTCTTCATGATTTCCTTTTCAGCTCGGATCTAGTTTGAGTTAGGAAATTTGCTTATCTCTTATCTTTCATACCTTCGTTGATAGGTTTCAGCTTGTAGCACATTCCTTAGATATCCCGTTGTTAGTCTCTACTCCTCTAGAGGGAGTGTCCCTTCTATCTGTAGGAGATGTGTCATCGGACTAAATGAGTCTGAGTTAGTCATCGAGTTGATCGTGATGCTGATGTCAAATTTTGACATTTTTTTTCTTGGTATGGATTAGCTATCATCGACTGTTTTACTGTAATAGCCAGCTTATGAGCATTCGTTAGATTTGTATAGATGGTAGCAACCTCTCAGGGTGACCGGAATGTGGGGTCACTTCTAGTATACGTCGAGTAGGTGATGCTGAGGGACCGGAGTGCTGATTTGTGTGAGACCGGAGTTGTCTTAGAGTATCAGGATATCTTTCAGGACATACCTAGATTTCCTCCAGTGAGAGAGGTTGGTTCCTGCATCGAGTTGCAGCCGAGCACAGTACCGATATCCCGAGCACCCTATCGTACGACACCTACTGAGGTGAGGGAGCTACAGATAGAGTTAGGTAAATGAATTATCATTTTAGAGTATTACTCACTGGAGTATATATATATATATTTTATTTATGGGAGTACTGATCCTCTTCGGGAGAATGAGGACAATGACTTATGATTGTATGTAGATTTTTATGACGTGAACAAGTTCACCATCCGGATTTAAATGGGACTTATGTCTTGTTCGATCAACTGTGCGAAGCGCAATGTTTCTCGAAGATTTATCCTTATTTTGGGTTATTGTAGTTACGAGTTCGGTAGATGGATTTCCCCAAAGTCGTTTTTCCTAGTTCGATATGAAAATTTTGAGTTTCTAGTCATGCCATTTGGGTTGACTAATGTACCCATGACATTCATGGATTTAATGAACCGGGTTTTCCATCCTTTCTTGGAGCAGTTTGTGATTGTTTTTATTGATGATATTCTCATTTATTCGAGATCGGAGGCAGAATACGAGCAGCATCTACAATTAGCTTTGAAGACTCTATAAAAGCATCAGTTATATGCTAATTTCAGCAAGTGTGAATTTTGGCTTTCAGAAGTTAGATTTCTAGGCCACGTCATCAGCAGAGAGGGCATAGCAGTGGATCCGGCTAAAGTTGTAGCAATTCTTGATCGGGAGACGCCGAAGACGGTGACTGAGATTCGTAGCTTTTGGGTTTAGCCGGCTATTACACAAAGTTCTTCCAGGACTTCTCGAAGATTTTGAAGTCACTTACACGCCTTACGAAGAAGGGTGTACAGTGCATTTGGAGCACGGAGTGCCAGTAGGCCTTTGATACTTTAAAGGCTAAGTTGACTACAACACCAGTTTTGACTATTCCGAGCAGCGTCAGGACATTCGTTGTCTACCCAGAAGCATCGTTAGCAGGTTTAGGAGGCGTCTCGATGCAAACTCAGAGGGCAGTAGCGTATATCTCGTGACAGTTGAGGGTGCACGAGCAGAACTACCCTACTCATGATTTGGAGATAGCAGCAGTGGTAATTGCACTGAAGTCACGAGACATTACTTGTATGGAGTGCAGTTTAAGTTGTTCACCGACCACCAGAGTTTGAAGTATCTTTTCTCCCAGAAGGAACTCAACCAGAGACAGTGGCGGTGGATTGAGTTTATTGAGGACTATGAAATCGCGATTCAGTACATCCAGGAACATCTAAGATGTACAATGACTTAAAGAGACACTTTTGGGTGGAGTAATAGGCGTAGGAAAATTTCAGAGTATGTAGCTAAGTGTCTTACCTGTCAGCAAGTGAAGGCGGAACATTAGAGACCAGCAAGAACACTTCAGTATTTACCCATTTCGGAATAGAAGTGAGCGGATATTTTTTTATGAACTTTATTGTAGGGTTGCCGAAGTCGAAGAAAGAAAATGATTCTGTTTGGGTGATAGTGGATAGACTAGTGAAGTCAGCACATTTCATTCCAGTGAGGACTACTTACACCGCCGAGGCATATGTGAGGATATTTGTTCGCGAAATAGTTCGATTTCATGGAGTTCCAGACATGATTGTATCAGATCGAGGTTCAGTGTTCACTTCGCACTTCTGGAAGAGTTTTTAGGATTCACTTGGTAGCAGACTATCATACAGTAGTGTTTCCACCCATAGACAGATGGTCAGACGGAGAGAGTAAATCATATGTTGGAAGATATGTTACGGGCTTGTGTCATTGACTTTCAAGGCAACTGGGAGGAATCATATTCCACTGATAGAGTTTGCTTATAACAACAGTTATCAAGTGACAATTGGTGTGGCCCCGTATGAAGCATCGCACGGGAGGCCTTGCAGATTGCCTATATATTGGGTAGAGCCAGGGGATAGTTTAATGCTTAGGCTAGAGCTTATGAGACAGATTACTGAGAAAGTAACATTTGATCAGAGAACAGATTCTAGCTGTTTAGAGTCAGCAAAAGAGTTATGCAGATAAGAGATGAGGACATTTAGAGTTTCAGATTTGAAGAGTTAGTTATGCTGAAAGTATCGTCTATGAAAGACGTTCAGTGATTCGGAAGGCGGAGAAAGCTTGAGCTGAGACATATTAAACCGTTCTGGATTTTGGAGCTTATTGGAGCTGTTTCATATGGACTAGACCTTCCAGCATCGATGTCTAGTGTACATAAAGTATTTCTTGTTTCAATGTTCAAGAAACAATTACATGACAAAGAGCAGCAGTGAGTGTTGAACGCATCGGAGTTTTAGCTTAAGGATGATTTGACTATGATTGAAATCCCAGTTTGTATACTTGCTAGTGAAGACAAAAAATTTAGAGACAAGATATTTTCCCTTGGTGAAAATTCAGTGGAACCAGAAAGGAGTTGAGGAGCTTTCTCAGGAGCGCGAGGAGGATATACATCACGACTACCCACACCTGTTTGATCAAGTAAATTAAATTTTTGTATGACTTGTTTATGGCTTATGGTTACCTGTATGGTGATGTTTATACTTAACACTAGAATGATGGTATTAACACTTAACTCCTAAGTACTCGGAACATATGGTATATATATGAGGGGTTCCTTGTTTGGATTTTTTGCTCGATGTACTTGTTCCATTTAGTTAGGGGTTAAGTGGGGATATTTACATTTTCGATGGTTAAGTGTAGACACCGAAGATGATTTTCGGGAGCGCGAAGATGTTATGCCGCGCGACTTCCTGCACCTATTGAGAAAGTAGATTGATTTATGTGTGTGATTATTTGTGTGGTTATGTTTAGATTTAACGCTAGAATGAGGATATTTTCGCTTAATTCTTAATATTTTGGAACACATGGTATATATATGGGGGGTTCCTTGTTTGGATTTTTTTGCCCGACGTACTAGTTCCATTCGATTAAGTGTTGAGTGGGAATATAGTCATCCTGGACAGTTAAATATAAATATCCCTATATGCTTATAAAGAGTAAATATTCTGAGATGTTTATGTTTGCGGGTTGAATTAGACCCTCTATGTGCTTTTCTAGTATTATTATTTGCTTAAGTATGATTTCTGAATTTCGAGGACGAAATTCTTTTAAAGGGGGGAAGAATGTAAAACCCCAAAATTTGAATATTTTGTGATAAATAATAATAAATATGTTATAAATAATATATTATGATGTTTGAGTATGCTAGGAATTGATTTGAGATCAATTTAATGTATATATGTACATATATAAGAGCAAATACACAAATCATGCTCGATGTATAAATCTGGAAATGTATGCCTAGTTAAGAGTTTATGTGTTTTTCATATCGATTCAGTTAGAATTTAGAAAAACTCAAAAGACCAAAGTTGTAGGTCTCTTCAACAGCTTCCAACGAATCTTAGATCACCTCATTCCGAGGTCTTATCAGAAAGTTATGGCTATTATACCGAACCTCAATTTGTGTGCAGACTTTCAGACGGTCGACCGCAGTGGGCTCGACGGTCGACCGCTGGGCGTGCAGACGCCAGTTTTGGATCTGTTTCGGGTTGGTTTTGTTTATACCAAACCTGGTTGTTACCCTATGTATATATACTCGTTTTGAAGCTCTCAGAACCCTCTTTTGAACCCTAATAGCCTCAGCCCCCCTTCACTCTCTCCTCTCAAACCCTATCTTCATTTTTGGTGATTTTTGAGGAGTTCGAAGGATTTGCGACGGATTTTTGTGCGGATCAGCAAAGGGGATTATTCTCTTGTGAATCCAAGAGCTTTGTTCACATCAGAGGTGAGTAACATCTCGCCCAATCTCTCACCCATGTTTTTACGAGCTTTTCTAACGATTTTAATGAGTTTTCTTGAGCCTAAATCACTATTTTGCGTATATAGATAGATCTTTATGACATGTGATGTGAAAATCAAGTATTTCAGTTTTCAAATACTCACCAATGATTTTGGTTAAAGAGATCTAAATCTAAAAACATTTTATTAAGAGTTAAATTTCTGATTTTTACTGTTTTATAAAGTTTAAAACACGGGTATATATGTTCACGATTTTTATGATGATTTTTACATGCTAAATGTTGTTATATGATGATTCATATGTGTTAGAATATGTGATATATTGTTTGGAAGCAGGGATGGATTGTTTGGATCAATTTCGAAACAGAGAAGAAAAAAACCTAAATTTTGGCATCTCCCAGTCTCGCGGTCGACCGCAGCGCTATGCGCGGTCGACCACTGGGCGTTCTGTTGAGCAGAATGTCTCTGCTCATTTCGCGGTCGACCGGAGTGGTCTCTGCGGTCGACCGCGATACTGTTTGTGCATGATTCTGTTTTGTTGTGTATATTGTGTGTACGAATTGTTTGCCTCGATTTTTCTGGCATTAAATTTACAGTATAAAACATTTGTCTATATATGTGAGTGACATTATGATTATCAGTTTAGACCTGTACACTAAGGTACGTGTGTTATTAGTATATGTATACCTTTTCATACATATGAATCATGGACGTTGGCAAAAGTTATATATAGTCCATGTGTTGGACATGCATTCACCTTTCAGTCCTCGTGTTGGACTATAATCCATTGAAGTCCTCGTGTTGGACTATAATCTATTGAAGTCCTCGTGTTGGACTATAATCCACTGAAGTCCTCGTGTTGGACTATAATCCATTTCAGTCATCGTGTTGGACATTTACATATTAGACCATGTGTTGGACATTTGTTAAGCTATGAGTATGACACTTACCTGAATCAGGACATGACATGATAACATGAGATTTGGACATGATAGCTACCTAGGCTGGACACGACACTTGTGTGATCTTGACCTTTGACACTTATATGGTTTTGGCATGACTTTTGATTAAGTATTAAGATGGGCTGTTTCTTTTAGTTTATTATTCATGTATTAGACTTCGGGTTTGGTATTTAGGGATTTACAATTTGAGATATAAGGTATATGAGGGTTTCCTTGTTTGGATTATTTCGCT